>PVJO010030921.1:0-14924 GCA_004026905.1 Hystrix cristata
TAGGGAATGGGTAGAAGAGCTAGGTGGGTTGATGGGTTGGTGAATGAGTAGACAAATGGATAGGGGAGTGACTAAGTGATTGAATAGATGAACAGGAGATTGGCTAGGTTGGTGGCGAGGTAGATGAGTGAGTAAACAGATGGCTAGGAGAGTGGGTAGAAGGTAGGTGGATAGGTAAGTGGATGGGAGAGCGGATGGGTACAGTGGGAGGTTTGGTGGTACACGGGGATGAGGAGTGAGGAGGCAGACAGATGGCTAGGAGGGTGGGTGATGGATGGATGGACGATGGATAGTGGGTGGGTGGATGGATGATGGGGGATGGATGGATGGATGATGGCTGGGCAGGTGAACGAATAGCTGGATGGAGGATAGGTGGGTAGGTGAATAGGATGGATGACAGGTGGGTGGATAGTGGAAGGGTGAGGAGATGGCCTGATGGATAAGAAGGTGGGGGAGATAAATGCATGGGGGGTGCAGAGGAGGCCCCAGCCTCACCTGGGCTTTGGCCTTCACCATGTCGTACTCAGTCTTCATCCTCTTCTGCGCATCTTCATCCACACTGGGGTCCCCAATCCTGTTGAACAGCGAGGCCGCCTCCTCCAGCAGCCTGTCTAGGAGCTCAGCCTGGTTCGTCACGTTGTGCAGCAGCACCTGGGCATTGCTCAGCTGCCACTGCTTCTCCTTCAGGCCGAGCTGCAGCTCGGCTGGGGGCTCCAGCGTGACCACCATCTTCTGGAACCAGCGGTAGAACTCGCCCCGGGCCAGCAGGTACTCTCTCCAGTGCAGCCAGACCCACTCGATGCGGCTGTGGTAGGAACCACAGGCCGTCAGGGAACGGCCACCTGGCTCCCAGGCAGGGAGCCACACGCTGACCTCTCCCCGAATGGGGGCTGTGGGACGGGGCGTGATGGCTTCTCTGTGCCCCGGGAGCAGCCGAGTGACATTCAAGGTTCTGTCTCTCCCTCAGGCCTACAGGATGGGACCCTCCTGTCCTGAACTCAGGCTTCCACAGGAGACCAGCACTCCCAAGACTCGACAGCCGGGGTGACGCAGCCTTGGCTGCACGGTGCCCTAAGGGTACCTGAATTCTGGCAGCTGGGCCTCTCCACCCATTTCCCCGTCTACAAAACATGGCTGTGGCGTCTACGAAACATCGAGCCATCCTGTTTGCCATCCCAAGTGCAAGAGTTTGGGAAATAGGAAGCCTTGTGTAAAGCCGTTCTTGCTTCCAGGGGCCTGTGTGCCAAACACTGTGTCTTGCTCTTGACTCTTCCTCCCACACTCCTAGCCACCTTCAGGGTGCACCTGATTGCCCCCATTGGCCACAGGGAGTGTGTGAGGCTCAGCGAGGCCGAGAAACTCACCCAGAGGCACACAGGAAGTAACCACCAGGGCAAGAATCAATCCCAGCTCTCTGAGTCTCCTCCTCTCTCCCAAAGCCCCTTCTCACAACTTGGCACAGGCCAAGAACTCAGCTACAGTGCTTACGTAGCCAAGCCGTTCTGCACTCTGCTGCAGAGGCATGTGTGGGCAGTCAGCCAGCAACCCAACATGGGGTCCCCATGTCTGCTGTCCTTGTTAACCTCCGTCATAATTAGGAAGAGGCAGGCAGGCACCCTAGGAAGAGGCTGGCTCACACCCCAGAGAACGCGGTTCCCAGAAAACATGGAAGGCAGGGATTCCCTGGGCAGGGTCCCAGGCCAGCTTGGCGGTGGATGGACACAGGCTTGGTAAGTCCTCAACCAGGCCACCTACCTGTGACAGTGAGTCATGTGGGTGACAGTCTCCTCCCACTGGTCCTTGAGGTCCCTCAGCCGGGCCAGGATCTCGGGCCGCTGGTGCTCGGGGCAGCATGCCAGGAGGGCTTCAGACGCTCTCAGCACCAGATCCACCTTCACCTGCCCTTCAGGCTCCAGGCGGCAGATCTTCTGTTGGGGACACAAGCGGAGGTCCCTGGGGTCAGGGCGACACAAACAGGCATGGCCTAGGTAGACAGTGGCATGACACAGAGCCAGGACTGTGCGACCCCACAAGTCCTCTTCTGAGCCCAGGCAGCCTGCTGACATCCCGAGGGTGGGCGGAGGAGCCTTGCGGGTCACCCAGCACTGCCACCTGTCCCTGGCACGAGTCCCACCCTCCCTACCCAACCCACGTCTGCCGTGAGCTCAGCCACCTCCCCCTGCTCTGGGTTTTCTCATTTGTGAGTAGCATCCACCTCCTGGACTGTTTGGGGTTGAAAGAGAAAATGCATGTCTGCACAGGCAAGATGCTACCTCTGCGCAACCTGGCGCCCGACCAAGGTCTGTGATTTCCCTGACGCCTGGCTCCCACAGCTGCCCCCACCAGTGACCCTTCGTGGTGGGGACTCTCCGGCAGGCCCATTCCTGGGAGTCACAGGTCCCCGATGGGTGACTAACTCAAGACACCCAGGCCTTGCTGGACTCCATCAGAACCCCCAGGCGCCTGAGGTGCTGCCTCCAGCACCCCCTTCTTCCCGGGGGACCTGTGTCCTGTCTGGCCCCACCTCCCAGCAAACACCAGCGTTTTCCCCTCTTCTGAGCCTCAGCTTCCCGGAGGCCTGAGTCCAGCACCAGGTCTAGCAAGCAGCAGGTCTCTCACCTTAGCTAGTCACTGTCGCTGTTACTATGCCAGCGCGTCAGCTGCTAATGCTTGGTCTCTGCCATCAAATACAAGTGGGCTCCCGTTCCCCACTCCCCAGTGACCTCTGTCACTACACCTAAACACTCAAGCCGTATGAAATGAACGAAGGGAGGATCTTGCTGCAGTCAGGATAGCCACTGCCGGCTGTGTGGCCATCGGTGACTTCTCTGTCATTGCCCTCTGCCTTCCCGGCAGAGGAAGGAGGGTCACTGTGCATTCAAGGCCAGCCCGAACTACGTAATAAGACCCTGTCCCAGATAAATGATAGACAGACAGACAGACAGATAGGCAGATAGATATTAAGGCCTGTGGCGCTCAGTGGTGGAGCGCTTACCTAGCATGTTCAAGGCCCTGATTTCAATCCCCAGTAATGCAGAAATAATAAGTGTAACAGTAAAAATGAAGGGGATGGTGTTTCTGATTCAGACTTGTGAAGGAGACTTCATAGGCCTCCCTGTAGCGAGGTGAGCATGATGGTCATTGCAGATGTAATAACCAGCACTCTGGGGACCCACAGAAACCACGAGCTTTGCAGGCGGTCCCTACAGCAGCCAGGTAGGTTCCTGCACCCAGCTGCCGGGCTAAGCTTGGTGGAACGGGCTCCATCAGCCAAGGGAGCCTGAAGCAGAATTCAAACTTTCAGTGCCATACCCAGGAGGCAACCTGGCCAGAAGCCCCAGGACAGTGCCTGCCCCACAGCCCAGCACCTTTGCCCTCCAGCTCCCTGTAAGGCTGGACTCCAGACAGGAGAGACCACAGCACCCTCTACCCTTTTCAAGCGAGTGAGTTTGATGCATCCCGGCAAAAGGGAGAGCAACTGGCTAGCCCCACAGCAGGCAGAATTCCAAGGCCAGCCTGAGCGGAAGCAGAGACACCTGCCCCAAAATATCAACAGTGGGACACTGGCTGTGGGCCTGGGGCCAGCGAGGCCGAACCAGGTCTCGAGACACCATCGCATCCTCCTTGGCTTCCCTGGAGCCAGGTTCTCTCAGGGTCCAGCGCCAGCAAGGACACAGTCCAGGATGCCTAGCCACCTGGGAAACAGTGTGGGTGGCAGCTCTGAAGTTATTCTGGTTTGAAGCAGCCAATCAGGCAGCCAGCAGAGCCAGAGAAATGGGGTTAATTGGGACTTTTCCTCCACCCAGCCAAGACCAGCAGGCCACCAGTGGGCACTGTGCTGGACACTGGGTGCAGCATGAATGAGAGATAGCAGGTGTTTCCAGGGTGGGCAGAGGAAGGGCTACAGATGAGAATCAAAATGATGGAGCCACGAAGGAGCTCAAGGAGGGATCTGGGAAGTCCATGAGGGCTGCATGGAGGAGATAGCACTGAGAGCCACTGAGAGCCTTAAAGATGGTGTAGATAATCGGGGAAGAGATTTGGGCACATGCAGAAAAGCAAGACCTGTTTAGGGAAAGGTACATTTGGCTTTTGGAAGCCAGGTCCCAGGAAATGCTAGATGCCCCTGACCAGAAGGGGACCTGACAACTGGTGAGGAAGCGGAGGCTGGGACTCAAGGGCGGGACTGGGAAGCTGGGAACCAAGACACCAGGGCCTGAGAGAGGAGCCGGAGCTCCTGTGACCGGCTCCTGGAGGCTCAGGGGACAGATTGGGGCAGCAGTCGGCCTGTACTCCAGCCTTAGAAAGAGCCAGCACCCACCAGAGCAGCTGCCTGGCCAAGCGGACCAGGAAGTCCTTCCCGGTGTGCCACCTCCTCCTTCCTTCCAGGAGCACGGGTCACTTTCTCCCGGAGTGAGGGCAGCGCCTGGGGCCCGAGAAGCCCCCCAAGGACCGCAGTCATAGCACAGCTCAGGCCCATGCTGCCAGCGGGAGCCCAGCTTTCATCCCCGTGAGCCTGCCTCCTGGGCACGCTGCCCTCTCCAGGTGCCCTGTTTTCTTTCCATATTAGGGACTGAAGCCAGGGCTTTGCACTGAGCTATATCCCCAGCCCCCCACCCTGTTTTTAATTTTGAGATAGGGTCTCCTTAAATCACTAAGCTGCCCAGGCTGCTCTGGAATTTGTGATCCTCTTGCCCCAGCCTCCCTAAGTGCTGGGATTACAGGGGTGCCCACCATGCCCCACTCTCCAGCTCAGAAGGATCCTCACCCTCTCTGTGTCTCTCTCTGGGTCTCTCTCTGGGTCTTTGTCTCTCTGTCTCTGTCTGTCTGTCTGTCTGTCTCTCTCTCTCTCTCTCTCTCTGTTGGATGGAACTGGGGCCTCACACACATGATAAGTAAACACTCTTCTGCTGAACCCCAGCCCCAGTCACTGCCCCTCCACCTGCCAGGGGGATTCTTGTTCCCTGAAGCCCTTTGGGAAAGCCGAGGATCCAGGCAGGCATGGTACCAGCTCCTGGCCACATGGCCTGCTGAAAAGAGGCGGAATGGACTGAAACACACATCCCTGCGGCTGTGGCCAATGGCAGCTAAAGCCCAGCCTGACCTGGGGAGGGCCCAGGGCAGGTGAAGCAGCCCCCAGACTCCCTTCCATCAAAGCAAAAGGAAGGCCTGCACTTCTTAGTGTGAGTTGGTGTTGAAAGAGAACTCGCCCCGGGGAGAAAATGTGGCAGGGAGTGCCTGGCTGGCCTCTTCCACCCCCAGCTTACCGCCTGGGGCCCGCCCTGCACCTGGTCTACTGACAGCACCACCTGAGGACCTCCCCCCGCAACCAGCGCTTGCCTAAACCAGGCCCACCACCAGGAGGGACCGACCTGCTGCAGCGGAGACAGAGCTCCCGGGGACACACCCTGAGGACACACATGCAGCGCTCACACCCAGAGGCCAGGAGCTGGGGTGGGGCCGGAAAGGCTCCCACACATGGGACTGCTCATTTCACATGCTCAGACCATTCCACACACTGGTAAACCGTGGCCAAAAGCTCGGCGGCAGGAAGATGTGACCGTGGGAGGTGGAATGCGGGGAAACCAAGGCTGGGGAGCAGGGCAGTGCAGACAGTGGAAGGGACAGATGCCAGGGGAAGCTTGGTTCTTCTTTGGTGGGCAGTGGGGAGCCACAGAAGGTCTTAGAGGAGAGGAAGAGCACCCTGAGCCCCACGTTGGGTATGGTGCTCACGCATGCTTGTGTAACAGCTCTGATTGTTGGGAAGGCTGTGGTGAGGGGGAACAGCACGTAGAGACTCAGTTTCCCCAAATGCAAAGTGCAGATACAGCTCCTCCCTCCTGATGCTCTGATGAACCTGAGCTAAACGTGGACTCTGCACAGGTGACACGAGTTCTTAGTGTTCGCCATCCACGTACAAAGGCCAAGGCATCTGCACACAACCCATGAGATTTCACCCTGAAAGCAAGCACCCAGGGACCGGGGTCCTTCCGGCCTGGCCAGGGTGGGCAGAGCTTCTTCTTCAGAGCCACCACTGTTCGTGATCAATTAAAACGACAGGGTCTCTAACTAGCTGTGACCCCAGAGGTGTGCCAGTCAGCGGCTTCCCTCACAGACAGGAGAACTGGGCCCCAGAGAGGGCCGGGGCATAGTGGAGGTAGCACAGCATTCTGGCATCAGCATGGAATTATAATCCAAGCCTCTGACTCTTGGGTCGTTGCGCTTTGCCTTTGACCCTTGGCACCCTCAGACAGAGTCACCGCGGTACCAGGCTGGGCACTGGGCACCAGCATTTCCTGTCAGTTTAGCTCCACATGCATTGAGCTTCTCCTCGCCTGGGTGCAGCCGAACCCCCAGTCTGGAGGAGCCCAAGGGGTCTGTCCTGTGGCCACCCACACCCACAGGAACCCCAGCCATAGCAGGCAGGGAAGGGGCAAGAGCCAGGCCAGAGCCCGAAGGGCTGGGGACCTCCCAGCTGCACAGGCGGCTCTGCCAGGCCCTCTGAGTGCTGGGATTGCAGGTGAACGCCACCACATCCAGCCAGCATCGTCGTTTGAGCAAAGCCCCCAGGACATCTGTGCACACTAAGGGTCTGTGTGGAACGGATGGGAAACCCTGGGTCGAGGGGGAGGGGCACACAGCCAAGGCAGGGCCTGCACATACCTCGGTCTCCTGCAGCCTGGCCTCCAGGGCTGCGAGGGGTCCCTGGGTGTTGTCATTGACCTGCAGCCGCTCCTGCACCGCCTGCATCCATGCGCGGGCCTCCTCCACGCTCCTGTCGAAGCCCTCCTGGGGCTGCTGGGTCATGGCACCTGCAGGGAAGGGCAGAGGGTCAGGCAGAGGCGGGTCCCTGACAGCCCCCCCAGCAGGGCAAGGGACTTGGCAGGGCAGAGACCAGCAGCCAGTCACACAGCCTCGTCCTCCTCCTAGGTCCCTGGCCTCCACTCACCTCATCTCCTTGCCTGGGCTCAGGCCTCTCTGCTTGGCCTCCAAGGAGGCTTTCAGAGCGCCCAGGCTGGGACTACTGCCACCCAAATGAACCAGGACCTGCAGGGACCGTGGAGGCCTCAACCTAAGGAACATGGCTTATGGCATCAGCCAGGCCCATGCCAGTCCCCAGCTCCACCCTGATTAATGTCTCAGGCTGGGGATGGCCTGGCCAGCTGGCATGTTATCCCCACTTGCCACCTACTCGGGCCCATGGTGGACACAGCTCACCTCCCACCCAGCTCCCTCCGCTCAGTGCTCTTGGTGGCCACCGCAGTCACAGTCACTGACTTGGCACTCACGATGAAGCCCACGCGCTTGTCCTGCCTCGCTTGAGTGACACCTGCTCGCTGGCACAGGCCAGCCACCCACACTGGCCCCCTCTGCCGATGGCCACGCCTCGCCTTCCCTGGGGCTGCGGAGACCAAGTCCCAGAGTTTCTTGTGTGACTTCTTAAAATCCCATTAGGCTAGGGCAAAACTCTTCCACATCTGGTTCCGTTTTCTGCCCACCGTAACTATAACCCGCTTTGGATTAAAGTTATTTATATCTGCACTTTCTGCAAAGGGATCGTATCTGGCTAATCCACCGGTCTCCCCAGACGCCTGGCCCATTGCTGTTGGAGGGAGGAGTGTACAAGTATAAAGTCTAACGCACAGAAGAAACCACCTCCCCTTGTCTAAGAGGGCAAAACAAACCGTCACAGCCCACACCCGCCAACGGAGGGTCCTTCAGCGAACTAGGGTGTACGTGCACTTTAGACTATGATGCCACCAGCAAAATGCAAACAGAAAACGCACTTGCCAAGGAGAATGTTGAGGATACAATAATTCTGAAAGTTGAGCCCAAATGACACATCATACATTTGGTAGTCACAAGTCTACGCCTATTAAAAGCAAAACGAAACATGGGTAATGACTAAATCTCAAACAATAACGACTAAAACAGACAAAAGTTGGGACTGTCGCCATGAGAGAGCCCCGCTCGCAGAGTGGAAGCCTCGGCCATGGGCAGAGGCCTCAGCCGCCCCGTCCTGGCTCTTCCCAGGGCCCTGAGCCTCTCTCCCGGCCTAGGGAGCCAGTGTGGCCTCCCTCCGAGGGCACCCGTGCGGGACGGCTGTGCGGGACGGCTGTCTGCGACGGTGGGAGGGCGATCGCAAAGGTTCTCCCTTGTTTTTTTCTCTTAAGAGCCTTATGAATTTTCCAGAAAGTGTGATCGTTACTTCACAGTGAGGAAACAAAACCATTCCCGAGCGCTGGCTAACTTGCTAGTTGGCCCTTTCTGCTCCAGCTTTGTGGGTTGGTTGCTTAACCAGCGTTGGCTGGAATCCGACCCCTCCCCGGCCCCGCCCCGGCTCTGCTGGGCTCAGAACTCTCCAAGGGGACTGGGCAAAGACAAGGGGAACTGGGGCCAGAGAAGGAGCTGCGGGTTGGGCTGAGCAGGCACACATGCTGGGTATTTTTCAGAGCTGTTTGGGTTTTCCTAAAATTCGGTTTGTTCCTGCAGCCAGCCTCGAAAAGATCTTTTAAAAGCACATTAGCCTGTGCAGGCAATCAGATCAGATCGGTTCACTGTGACTCCCAACTGTCCTGTAGTGTGTGACCTGACTGGCTTCCAAAAGTCCCCTTTTATTCTTATAAAAGGAGGAAAGGAATCTCCGGGGTTCAGACGCCAGGTGGGGGAGCGGCTCCGTCATCCAAGGCTCTGAGCCTGTGGATGGTACCCTTGTTGGCAGTGCCCACTCCTGGTGTACAGCAGCTGGAGCAGCAGGTCCAGCAGGACAGGGCGGGGCATGTGGGCTCAGCTGGGCTTCAGACTGAGCTGCCACTGAGTGGCTGCGGCTGAGCAGAGCTCAGGAGACCTGGGCCTCGTGCCCAGTTCTGCCCACCCAGTGCCATGCGCGGGCTGTAACACTGCCCTGCCCACACCTGATGCGCAATCATGGCCACAGATAAGCCACTGCCATCCCTTCCTCAGAGCAGCACTCAGAAGGGCTGGAGACACGGTCCACAGCCGTGGCCCATGCTAGCAACATAGGTGATGAAGTCGAATTTACAATACCACAGGTGCTTTGCCTTGCCGTGCCTCTCGAGTAACTGAAGGAAAGGCCATCAGTTAGCACAGAGCAGCAAAGAGGATGTGTTGGTTTCCTGCCCAAGTTCACAGGCTGCTGGCCTCTCTCCAGGGCCCAGCAGTCTGCAGACCCCAGGTGGAGCCCTGCTCTGAGCCTTCTAATCCCAATGGAGAGGGGAACCTGACCCCATAAGCAAGTGAAAAGATTCGACAGATTAATCTGGGAGGCTGAGGCAGGAGAATCGCAAGTTTGGGCTCTGCCTGGGGGACTTTGTGATTTAGCAAGATAGATTCTGTCTCAAAATAAAAAATTTAAAAAGGCTCGGAGTGTAGCTTAGTGCGAAGGCTCTGGGTTCAATCCCTAGTACCACAAGAAAGGAAGGAAGGAAAGAAGGAAAGAAAAGGAAAATTGACAGATTAAAAAGCAAACAAGCAAGGCATGGTAGCTATGGCAGCTCATGCCTGTAATTCCAGTGCTCAGGAAGTTGAGGCAGGAGGATTGCCTCAAATTTGAGGCCAGCCTAAACTACATAGTGAGACCCTGTCTCAAAAAAAAAAAAAAAAAAAAAAGGAAAGATATTTACTCTGAGCAAGTGCCCTTTGCCCATCTGGCCTCAGATTCCCCATCTGTACACCATGAGCGGTGAACAGTGTATGGGTGCGACTCAGTTTATCCTCGAGGAGACTTGTGCTCAAATCTTATTCCAAATCTGTCTTAGCTACCTTCCTGTCACTGAGACCCAACACCTGACCCCACAAGTTAAAGGAGAAGTTTATTTTGGCTCGCTGTGTATAGGTTTCGGACAAAGTCAGCCGTTCCAAGACGGAACAGTGTGGCAGAGGGGCATGGTGGAGGAGAAAGAGATTATGGCAGGCAGGTAGGAAGCCGAGAAGGATGGAGGGAGGAGGAGGCCAGTATATGCACTTCTAGGCCACTCCCAGTGACCTCCTCTCGCCGGGTTTCACCTCACAGAATCACACTCACCTATGCTCACCCATCAGGGAACTAACTCAGTGGTGAGTGTCACACACGCACGATCCCGCCATCTCCCAAAAGCCCCACCTATGAGTGCATGAGGTTTTGGGGGGACATCTAGATAAAAACTACAACATTCTGCCCCTGGCTCCCAAAGACTTACGCATAGCCCTTTATGCAAAATGCATTTAGTCCATCTCTAAGGGTTGCCCAAATCCTAAATCTCAGCACTGCTGAGAAGTCCAAGACCAAAGTCTATTCTGAGCCTCAAAGCAAACTCTTAGCTGTGAGCCCCTGGAAAATGAAAAGAAAGTTACATACTTCCAACATACAACGGCACAAGATAAACATTCCCATTCTAAAAGGTAGAAACGCAGGAATAGAAAGGAATGGGGCCAAAGCAAGACCCAAATCCAGCAAGGCAAACATTAGATCCCACAGTTCCAAGTCTAGCACCCGGGGCAATCTGCAGCGGGAGGGACGGAACTACAAAGGGCTTGGGTGGTTGTGGGCCTCAGGGCTTCTCTAGGTCTGCTTCCTGCTTCCAGCTTTCCTCAGACATCCGTGTTCCTGGCTTCTCTAATCTTCAGGGGTCTCCACTGTACTTTGACACTCACACCTTCACACACTGTCCTCTCAGGGGACACCGCCGGGCCTCCCAGGCCTTCTGCTGAAATCTGGGTAGAAGCCTTCCCGACCCCTCAGCTCTTGCGCTCTGCATGGCCTAAAACCAGCACGGCGTGGATGACACCAGGGTCTGCCACCCGCTGGAGCAGTAGGGAGCCCTTTTGCACCTTGCTGACTGACAGAGTGCTGAGTCAGCTCAGGGGCACCTTGGTCTGCGTGTCTCTGCCGGAGTTCACTCATCTGATTTAATCACATGAGACACGGTCCTACATATGAGCCATTAACGCGGCTCAAGTGGGGAGAAGGTTACTGAAGGTCAGGCCACGAGACCAAACATGCATGTGCTCTGGCCTGGAGCGTTAGGGTGCTCCGGGTGGATCGGTCCTGGGTGTTGCCCACATCCAGGGAGACGGGGAGGAAGTGGTCTCCCAGCCCCAGCTGTGCTTCCTGTGCTGTCACCCCCCAAAGCCCCACCTATGAGCGCTGGATGCTTCGGGGGACATATCTAGATGTAAACCAGACAGACTCTGAGGGTGATGCGGGGTGGTGAGGACTTTGAGAAGGGATTAGGGTGGAAAGAGGGGCTGACGGCCTCCAGTGGGCTACTTCTCAGGGACAGAGGCCTCGTCCCTTGGGACTGGGCTGGCGCCTGTGCCGGGGTGGTGATGGACAGCCCTGCTTGGTTTCTGTTCCGCACACACCTGCCCTTCCTCAGCTTCCCACCTCGAGTTCAAAGTACCACAGCCTCCCTGCGGCTTGTCCCCGACCCCAGGCTCCAGGACTGGAAGCCAACAAACCTTTGCTCTTCACTGGCCGCCTGGGCTCAGGTTTGCTGCTGCAGCCTCGGAGATGGGCTGAGTCAGGGTCTCTGGGGACCTCTGGGGGCTGGCTGAGAGGGCCTGTGTCGCCAGGACCCTGTGGTTCAGCTCACAGGCCACTGGTGGGCAGGCTCTGGCCTCAGACTGTCGAGCTGTCCTTGGCTCTGCAAGAGAGGCGGCCAAGGTCGCTCCCCAAACCACATTGAGGGGGCTGGTCTGGGACATTTACATAGCAGGACACGCGTTTCGTGCAAAGGGTCAGGGAGGAAAATATGTTTAGCCTTTGTGGGCCACACGCATTCTCTGGTGTATGCGCTTCCTTGCATTCATTCATTCATTTATTTGAGACAGAGTCTTACTATGTTGCTCAGACTGGCCTTGAATTCATAGGGATCCTCTTGCTTCAGCCTCCTGAATTCTGGGATTACAGGCTTGCACCATCACGCCCAGAAATTTTCATTTTTAGATTGGTGAAATGGAAGCATGTAAAAAGGAATGATCTTCAAGCTAGATGGAAGTGGCTCGAAGTCTCCAACAACAGAAATTATAAAGAGAGGGTACTGTTAATTACCCTGAGTTGATCAGTATACATCACATACATATGTTGAGATAGTACGCTGTACCCCATATAATGTACAATCATTTCCTCTTCATTTAAAACGTAAAATTAAAGAGAATGCTTTTGAAGAATCTGGTGGATTGCAAAAATATTTTAAATAAATTGGCTACATATATTCTATTTTTTAAAATCATGTAAAAATATTTTTCTCTAGTTCCTACCCTCCTCATTCAGTTTTTTGCTTGTTTGTTTTTCTTTGAGGAGATAAGGTCTCACTAAATTGCCCAGGCTGGCCTTGAGCTTGTGGTCTTCCTGCCTCAGCCTCTCAAGTACCTCGGCTTACAGGCATGTGCCCTCCACCCTGGCTTTCCCCCTAGCTTTGATGACTTCCATCCTTTTTTTTTTCTTTTTTGAGAAGTAACTTTAGGTGACCTTTAAACAGTTTTCTAATAGGTTATTCAAAATAGTCACATAGATTTCAACTCTTGAAATAGCGATTAAATATTTTCTTGCTGTGTCCTCTGGTTCTAGGTCATTAAGTTTTGCAGTACAGGGCTGGGGCTACCGCTCAGCAGCAGACCACCTGCCTGGCATGTGAGACTCTGGGTCCCATCCTGGCACTGCAAGAAGAAAAGAAATTACAATATCAATAAAATACTAATGTCATGTAGCAAATTCATATTCACCTGGAGATATATTTGTTCCCATATTTTGTTAAATATTTTATTTTTATATGATATGATCTCTCTCTCTCTCTCTCTCTCTCTATATATATATATATATATATACACACACACACACACACACACACACACATATTTTTTTTTTCCAGTACTGTAGATGGAACCCAGGGCTTCATGGCTGCTAGGCAAGTGCTCTATTACACCTACATCCCCTCACCTTCCCCCCCTTTTCCCCTTTTTAAATTTTATTTTGAGACAAGTTCTCACTGAGTTGTCCGGGATGGCCCTGAACCCATAATCCTCCTCCCTCAGCCTCTCATGTAGCTACTATTACAGGCATAATCACTAAAATCCAGTTTGCTTTTTTTTTTTTTTTTTTTTTTTTTTTTTTTTTTTTTTTTTTTTTTTTTTTTTTTTGGTTTTTAGTTTTTTGATCTTTGGAGACAGGGTCTCACTGTGTAGTTCAGGTTGGTCTTGAACTCACTATGTAGCCCAGGCTGGCCTCAAACTTGCAGCGATCCTCCTGCCTCAGCCTCCCAAGTGCTGGGATTACATGCATGTGCATGATACTCAGCTGGACTATGTATTTTCTAATAAGCATTTACAAACATTATAGTAAGAAAATGTACTCACGGGTTAAAAACAAAGCTGCTTTCCTTCCCAGGCCCTGGAGGGGCCTTCCCTGGGATGGGGCTGCAGGCAGTGGGATGGGGCAGGTGTCTCCCTGAGCTTTCCCTGGGCAGTGGGTAGCGGCCTGAACTCGCCCTCTGGTTCAGGCAGGCCTGGGGCACGGAGGGACAGATGGGAGCAGCCTCAAGTTCCCGTGCAGCTCGGTTATTACGAACGGAAGCCGGAAGAGAGGCAGTTGTTCTTTTCTTCGTGGTGGGAAATGGGTTGGAGTAGAGGATGGGGCCGACTAGAGACAGCGCACAACCTCAGAAGATGGAATGTGGGTCAAAAGCCACCGGCTGGGAGCCACATATGGCGGCAGCTGCCTGTAATCCCAGCACTCTTGGGAGGCTGAGGAGGGAAGATAGAAATTTCCAGGCCCACCTGGAGGAGCTAGTGAGTTAGTGTGACCCTGTCTAGAAGTAAACAATAAAAAGGGATGGGGATGTAGCTCAGCATGAAGGCCCTGGGTTCAAACTCCAGTCCTAACAAAACAAACAAACAAAAACTCCCCCAAAACAACAACAAAAAACCAAAACAGAACCCAGGGAACTGAGTGCCCCAGAGGAGCGGGTGGTTGGCAGATGGAGCTGGAAAATACAAGGACTTGAAAGAGAACTGATGAAGAAAAGAAGGGCGCCTCACAGGCTGGGCGCTTGCCTGAGGGTCACCCATGAGCCCTCCAGCATCCGGGGCCCCACAGCCCTGCCCTGGAGGTGGTGAGATGGGACGGGGCACCCTCTCCGCGAGCTCCTCGGCCCCTGACAGGTGCCCTTGGCAGAGCCCCCTTCCCACCATGGGGACAGCAGTCTCATCTTCCCCCTCGGGATGCTGCGGGCTGATGGGGAAGGCTGGGAAAACCCAGAGGTCACTGCCACCCCCAGCAAGAACCCCTGGACCACAGCGGCCACCCCAGGGCTGGGCTGCTCGCCACAGCAGCAAGGTCTGTGATCCAGGGCTCTGAGAACTCTGCTCAGAGCCAAACCAAATCCCTTCAAGCACCCTGGAAACGGCCACCACACGCCTCCCTCCCCAGCAAGGAAAGGGGCAGTCAGGTTCCCAGAGTGAGTGTCACAGGACGGTGCTATTTGTCTCATTTTACAAAGAGGGAAATGAAGGCTCCGAGGAGCAAATTACCTTCCAAAAAACAGTGGATCCAGGATTGACAGTAGTAATAGCTAGCTTGGCCCAGAGGTCCATGCCTGTAATCCCAATTAGGAGGCTGAGGCAGGAGAATGGCAAGTTCAAGGCCAGCCTGAACAACTTAGTGAGACCCTGTCTCGGAAGTAGAACACTTGCCTAGAGAGGTTCTGGGTTCAAGTCCCAGCACTGCAAAAAAAAAAAAAGTAGTAACCAGTAATAAGCTGACATTCTGCTTTTGCCTGGCTCTGTAGTAAAAGGTTTATAGCTATGAATTTATTTATCCTACACAGACTCAGTGAGACACTATTCTCCCCACTATGTAGGTGGGAAAATTGAGGTTCCATAATACTGAGAATGCTGCCAAAGTGACAGTGATACCAAACAGCAGA
>PVJO010030922.1:0-14907 GCA_004026905.1 Hystrix cristata
GCCTTGGGTCCACAGCGAGGGGGCCAAGTGACCAGGGACTGGAACCTCTGGGACTGGGAGCCAAAGTAAATCTTTCCTCCTGTTAGTGGTTTTTCTCAGGTATTTTGTCCCAGCAAGAGAATGCTGGCTAACACATCAGGCAAGTTCTCTCAGCATCTTGATACACACTCCCTGAAATCCCCTCCCTTGTCTCTTTCCTTCCTAAGACTGATCCATGCGCAACTGTGACCTGTGTACCTTCCCCCTCCACTAGCCAAACATTTTGTACTGGGAGGGATGGAACTGGTTTGGGCTACCAGTGCAGGCCAGTAACCAGCCCAGGGCCTGCCCACAGTGCCACCGTTCAGTGCAGCCAGGACCGTACCGCTGAGCACGTCGGGACTGATATAGGCGGGGCTCCCCCTCTGGTCCTTCAGCAGGTCCCCCTCGCTCACGAGATGCTTCCCGAGGCAGAAGTTGGTGATGGTTATCCGGTGAGTTCTGGGGACCAAAGAGAGAACAAATCTTGGTGTCTACAGCCAGGCATCAGACCAGAGCCAGGCGTCCTGCTGGGCCAGGTCCCAAACCGGGACAAAAACAGCTGTCCCCAGCCTCCCCCCGGAAGCAAGGGAATCACACCTGCATCCTTCGCTGGCCACTTGCCAGGCTGTGTGGCAGGAACGTGTGTCACTGTAACCTGCAGGCTTCCCCTGCATCTGCCACCCTGGCTGCATGTCAGGGATGCAGCTCAGGACGTTTAGAGGTTGCCCCTCAGTGGTGTTACCTCATCTTTTAGGTTGGGAGTGACAGAAATTTAGTTTGATTCCCTCATTCATACACTGAAAAAAAGGAAGTCCAGAAGTGTGTGACCTCCGGGTGGTGCGCTGACAGCAGACCGAGCCTCCCCTGCACAACTGAGTATCCACCCTCATCCCATCGAGTCCCACTGCACCGAGAACAGCCAAGCATGTCCCCAGGGAGGGAGCCCAGCTCCGGGCCGGGGAGGGCAGGGCAGCCTCGCTGGGGGAGCCTGGCTCTGCAGCACCTGGAGGAGGACAGAGCAGGCCCTGCCCACAGCAGAGCTCGTGCCTCCTGGGGCCCCAGGTCTCTCCGTGGAGCCCATGCCCTGGTTGTCAGCATCTAGTTGGGCACGCACAGGGCCGGGAGGAGCAAGCCTGTGTTATCCAGTCCTTCCCCACATCCCCACCGTCTTGAGGGTGACAGGGCGGGAGGGGAAAGTGGCAGCAGTTGTCACAGTGCAGCCCGGGACAACAGCACACCCAAACTTAAGTCACCCTGTGTCTTTCCAAAACCCCACTACAGAGCATGTCTGAGATCCTGCACTGAAGGATGGCCAGGGAACCTCTGCGGGCCCCTCCAGGAGACCATTATCACCTCCGGAAGCTAGAGGAACCCAAGGGACATGGCACAAGAGCCTTCCTTGGACTGAGCAAACACAACTTTCTGAGGTACCGAGGACTGAATGCAGGCCTTCACACTGAGCTGTATCCCCAGCTCCTTTTTTTTTTTTTGGTGCCAGGGATTGAACTCAGGGCCTTGTGCTTGCAAGGCAAGCACTCTAACCACTGAACTAAATCCCCAGCCCCTTTTTTCTTTATCTTGAGACAAGGTCTCATTAAGTCACTAAGTTGCCCAGGCTGGGCTCAAACTCGCATTCCTCCTGCCTCAGCCTCCCACAGCACTGGGATTACAGTGCCACCACACCTGGCTTCTTCCTCTGTGGCAGGAGTACACATACTGGTACAGATGTAGCATGGCAAATAGTCCACAGCTGGAGGACAGCCACACATGCTGGCCTGGGTCTTCACCGGGCCTCTCTGGGTTCACAGCTACTGGTCCAAGGCACCCCAGATACCATACCTCCTGGAGTCTACTGAGGACAGTTCACTCCAGAGGGGAGGGCACTGTGGGCTGGTGAGAAACAAAGGGCAGCTCTGCCATCTTGGGATCCTCCTGGGAAGGCTGGACTACCAGAGCTTGAGTAGTCAGCCCTCCCCCACTTCCTTCCATCAGAAAAGCACGGGGGCACCACAGTAGGGCCCTGAGGAAACTCAGCAGGAAGCACTTTCAGGGAACAGGCCCACCCATGGGGGACGCGGCTGCTTGGCAGGTGAGGCTGGGGTCTGACATGCTGATGAGTGCTGCTACCCGGCACATGGCACAGTCCCAGGAATGAGCCATCGCGATGAGGAGCTGGTGTAGCCCAGCAATTCTGGAACCTCCGCAGGGTGACCGGACACCTCCTGGGGTTCTTCCCCAGTCTGGAAGCCACTAATGCTGACTCCAGGGTAGGACCCAAGACCCCATGAGCAGGCAGGCCCAGAAAGATCATTTAGTCATGCTGGGGAGGACTCCCTGGAAGGGCCGTGGCATGGGCAGGGGTGCTCCTGCATGTTTCGGTGGGCGAGGCAGCACTTGCTTTGGAGGAAGAGAGCAGCCTGCGGAGCTCAGTCGATGGAGCTCTGAAGTCTACCCTTGGGTGGCTCTGTCCCCTTTTGTCAGTCCCTTTTGCCATTGTCAATTGAGCACTTGGTAAGGGGGTAGACTATTTTCATTTATGACTTACAACAGTTTATGAGGGAGATTTTGTCCCTGTCCCATTTCAGATGGTGCAGCTCAGATACAGACGCAAAGGTGAGTGCTGGAACAGGATCCAAACCCAGGTCTGACGGACCCTAGAGCCTGCAGTCAGGACGGACAGCTGCCCAGATGTGTAGTGCCCAGCCTCTGACTTCCCTCTGTTCCATCAAGGCTGACTCATCCCTGCCTGGCACTTCAGCCTGTGCCCTGACCAGATGCCTCCTCTGAGAGTCACAGGGCAGGTGGCTTTGGGCTCTCATCCAGAAATAGGAAGCCCACAAAGTAGGCCAACAGGAGTCCCCAGAAAGGACCTCTACATCACACCTGGGGTGGGAGGAGTGGGCTGGCCCCCTGCAAGAGGCCCCTCAGGGCCAGGTGTGGTGGCACACACCTGGGATCCCAGTGACTGGGTAGGCTGAGACAGGAAGATTGAAAGTTTGAGCCCAATTTGGTCAACTAAGCAAAATCCTGCCTCAAAAAAAAAAAGATGCCCTTTAGGGGAGCACTAATGAGGAAAAGTACCTCTTACTCTAGTGCCCTGCCCCTGTGCCAGATGGCGGGGCCCTGCAGCTGGGTGGGTGGGAGCAAGGGAAGCTCCACAGGGCGCTTTGGGATGCCTCTCGCTAAAGAAGTGTGGGGAAGGTTGCGTCAGAAGTGCAGCCTGCGTGGCTGAGTGTGGATTTCCCCAGCAGCTTAGTCCAAGAGACTCCAAGAGCCCTTCGGCTATCTTGGGGAATTTTGCTGGCAGGGTTTGGTGCAAACAAAGGCCAGTCTGTCCTCATGTTCCCAGGAGAAACATAGATGCAAAAAAAAAAAAGAAACATCCAGCTCTCACTCAGGCCTGCCTCAGGCAAGGGGTCTCTGCAGGGGTCACTCACACAGTAAGCGGCCTGCTGCTCTGCTCTGCACCTCCCAAGTCAATGCTCTGACACCGGACACCTGCTCAGGCCCCAGGTCTGGAAGGTTCCCACAAAGCCACACTGTGTGTTTATTTTCTCCCCCTGGCTACTGCACCCACAAACACATCCCGTGGTCTGAGGCTTAAGATCCTGGGAGGAGGACAGGTCAGGGGACGAGAAGGTGGGATTCAGATTCTGAGGGTCCTAGTCCTGGTTCTCTCACTTCCCTGCTGTGTGAATCTTTCGCTAGCCCTCAATTTCCTCATCTGTGAAACAGGGAACATGTCAGTGCCTGACTCTCAGGGCTGTGCTGGGATCCACCAAAAGACAGTCTGCAGCAGACACTTAGCCTGCTGCTCTCATCCTCTGCTGGCTGGCATATCTGGCAGAGGCTACCAAAGGGAGACCCCAAGACAGACACCGATCATTAGGCAGTGGGATGACGGAGGCCCTGGAGCACAGCTGACCCTTCAGTCCCACCCTGCTGGCAGGACCTGCCAACCCTGTGGTGGGAAGTGAGAGGTGGGCAGGGTGGGGGTACCCGGGTGGCCTGCACTGCCCTGCCACAGAGGTGCCTGGAGTCTCGCCCACAGGAGCAGCACGGTCAGCTCCAAGGCCTTCTGAAGCTTGGCAGCACTCCTCTGCCCTCGCCACTGCCACCACCTGAGTTGGCTGAGTGGCACTTAGCTCCCTGGGAGTCCCAGACCTCCCAGCTGGCCCTGACAGAAGAGTGACGGCAGTGAGGGGCAGAGCAGGCGATGTGCGTCAGCAGGGTCTGCTCTGAGTCACGCTTTGGCTGTGGCCCTCCGGGCTGCCAGTGTTCTCCTTTTCTAGGAACTGGTATGTGACTTGCTTACCCAAAGGGAGGAGGAAGGAGCAGGAACCCACGGCCAACCTCGGATAACCCCAAAAGAGCACTTCAGATTTCAGCCCCTTCCTTATTCTGAGCAGGTGAACTTGTCCCTTCTGCTGCCTCACGAGCACAGCTCCCTGTTCCCTTCCCTGACGGTGCTCTGCTTAGTGGCCCTGCTCCAGCTTGGCTGCCTGCCTCCTGGCTGGCTGACGCCTCGTGGGATGGGTGACAGGGGCACTGACCCCTGACTGAGCGAGGGTGAAAGTGAGGCCCGGAGGGGATGGGTAGGGCAAGGACACATGGGGAGCAGTGGGGGCTCTCGTCTCCTCACCCCTTCCCCCTTTCTGAAGCACTTAAGTGAAAGGTGGCTGGAGCCTCTATCTGACCCAGACCCAAAACAGAAGTACCAGATTAAGGGAGTGCAGCCAAGACAGGGTCTGAGAGAGGTGTCGGGGCCCTGCGGCCTGTGGAACCCACGTGTTCCCACAGCAGAGCTGCTGCAGTCACGCTGCTGCACTCCGGTCTAGGTACCTAGAGGCTGAGGACCAGAGAAGACAGAGCTGAATCAAACCCGCCAGGCACATGGAGTCTTGGTGTGCTGGTGTGGTGAGGGGGCAGGAGCCTCAGCTGCCCTTGGGATGCTCAGACAGAGCCTACCGGCGATGGCTGTGGAAGGCTCGACCTCTCTAGTCCAGCTGCGAGGACGTGGGCTCTGTAGCCAGATGAGACTCAAGAAAATTGCCCTCTTTGTGCACAGTGGGCCTGCGATCCGGAGCAGGATGGTGACTGGCCCAAGGTCCCACAGAAGGCCTGGGGCAGGGCAGGACCCAAATGCCCTTCTCGAAGACAATATGCTCTTCATAACTCAGGGCTGGGCTAACCTTCTCCTGTTTCCCAGTCTAAGCCGGGGCCGGGGCCCAGCTGGGCCCTCGCTGAGCACCATTCGACACACAGCAGGCTGCACCTCCTGTGGGAAGACAGCATAAGGCCTGCACTCCTGTCTCTGGGCTGAAGGAAGCCCCAAGCCCTGCTGGATTATGATGGGCCAAACCCCACCAGGCAGCTGCACACCCACTTATTTGTACTTCACGGCAATGTTTCCAGGAAGGTAGAATTACCTCCACTTTCACACAGGAGGAAATGGGAGCTCAGAGAATGAACGAATTCAATCAATGAGTAAATGAACTAACAAACTCTCACGGTCTCCAAAATAAGAGGCAGTCCTGGGATGCAAGCCAGGTCTGACCCCCCGCGTCTTGCTCCATCTTCCCTAACTCCTCACTCAGCCAGAACAGGCTCAAGCAGTCCTGGAATTTCCTGTTTCCTTCTCTCCAGCCTGAAGAGCATGACAGGGTCAGGTTCTCGTTTCTTCACTTTCTCAGGCTGGCAAATCTGTACTCATCCTTCATAAACTGATTCAGCTGGCCGACTCCCTGGCCCTCCATGATCCTCCAGCCCTCTGCACTACTGTCAATACATATCTGATGAACATGGTAGTGCATGCCTGTAATTCCAGCACTCAGGGAGGCTGAGGCAAGAGGGTCCCAAGTTTGAGCTCAGCCCGGGCAATTCAGTGAATTAGTGAAAATCTGTCTCAAAATACATTTAAAAAAGGGTTTTGGGGATGTAGCTCAGTGCAAAGGCCCTGGGTTCAGTCCCCACTACTACAGCCACTGCCACCACTGCCACTGCCACATGTTGTCTGCCTCCTGGTCAGTACTTCACCAGACAGTGATCTGTCTGTAGCCATGTAGCCAGGTGGAGCTGGAGGGAGGCTGGAGACAGCTTAGTCTGACCAGGTGCTCTCATTCTCTCCAGAGCTCCCTGCGCCTCTTTTCCTCTGACCGCTGTGACTCTGGCCACTTTACAGGGATGGCAGGCTGGCTCAGGGTCCCTGCTGGGTTAGGCTGACCACATCACAAAACGAATCGCCCACCATGCCTTTTCTGCAGTGAATTTGTGCTGCCTGCTTTCTGTAAGACTTCAGACTCAACAAGCGACATCGTCCACGTGGCTAGGTGTCCCACCCATGCCTTGGGATTCTGTGCTGCTGGGATGTTCTGGGTTGGGGACTGCAGGGCACTGGGGACTTGCAGCAAGCAGCCTGTCCCAACCACAGGCAACAGCATGGAAGGAGAAATGGAACCTTACCTTTTGTTGAGCACCATGTTCCCGAGCTTCAAGTCTCTGTGAACGATGTTTTTCTGAAAACCAACAGGCATATGATGTGTACTGGGAAAGTGAAAGGGGCACTGGGACCCAACCTATAAAATACCGGCTCTCCAAGTGTGTGGGAAAGTTGGCGAGACCCCATGAGGCACCTCTCTGCCTCACTGCCATGTTCTGAATGAGCAGCTGTATCCCAGTTAGGGCCCTCCACGTAGTCTCCGCCCCTCCTCCTCCCCTCAGGGCCCTCCAGTTTTTCCAAGCAGAAAAAAACCAAGCTTTGGCCTGGGACAGGGGTTAGAGATGATGTCTTGCTGGGAGTTTAGCTCAAGGCCCTGAGCTCGATCTCCAGCACCAAAAAAAAAAAAAGATAGATGATGTCTTAACACTGTAACTAAGCACTGCAGGCTCTGCCCACAGAAGCTGTGTGGCCGACAGAGGGTCAGGCTCTCCTACTTTTTAATCTCAGGGTACCTGAGCCCAGTCCTACAAAAAGCTCCAATGGGCCACAGCGCCAGGTGGGTATCTCGCATTTGTCCCCAAGCTGGGACACTATAGTTTAGCCTCTTGACACAAAGGGAATGACTGTGTGGGTTTCTGTGGGCTGCCTGCTCAGCCCTCACCAGGAACATGGGCTGTGGCCTACATCCCTGTGCCTCACCCAGGCCACCCAACGTTCAGCTTCTTTCCTCCGAATGCTCCCAGCTGCAGAGCACACTGAGGGAGGGTGCGATGGAGCTGCTTTTCACGGAGCAGCAGCAAGAAGGGTGACTTTCCAAGGCAGAGTGTAAGGGAGCAGTGGTGTGGAGGGCTCACCTGGTGCAGAGCCTCCACCACACGCACCACGTCGTAGAAGATGACCACGGTCTCCCGCTCGCTGAGCCTCTTCTCTTTGATGACGTAATGCTGCAGGTTGATCAGGTCGGCAGTCTTGTCACTGAAGTCATGTGCACAGAGGCAGTCCAGGACGAGGCAGATGCGCTTCTTCATCTTCTTAACCATTCGGCTGGACTCTGTGTCCTCAACGATTTCACAGGTGCGGTCCTGTGAAGCAAGTGGGCAGCCTAGGCCTTGGCTGTGGGCCCGAGGGCCAGGGCCAGGCTTTGGACTCTCTTCTGGAGCTGTGTACTCAAACCAATGATGAGCCCAGAGCAAGGCTGCAGGTGTGGCTGGGTAGCCTAAAAGGGGGCCCTCAGCGTCACCCAGCTTCCCACCTGCCAAGTACCAGGCCCATGGGGGTGAGGCGAAGACATCTCAAAGCTTCAGGCCTTGATCATAATGCAAAGGACTAGGGTCAGGCTAGACATTTAAAGCCAAGGGTCCCTCTTAGCCTAGTGCAGAGGCAATGAAACTGGGGTCCAGGCATCCTCCTTCCACAGCATTCCCAGATTCTATTAATTACTAGTGTAACTTCCTTCCTGTGCAAGATGGTGGGAGTTAGGGGTCAATCCTAGAAGGCTCCAAGGGTCACACAGGGTTCTTGTGTCCACTGTGAGTGTCTAGCCACAGTACTTCTTTTTTTTTTTTTGGTGTTGAGATCGAACTTGGGGGCCTTGTGCTTGCAAGGAAAACACTCTAACCACTGAGCTAAATCCCCAGGCCCAGCCACAGTACTTCTGGGCAGTCACATAACTGTGGCTCTGGCTTCAGACAGCTGGGTTTGACCCCACTTCCACCTCACAGCTGTGGAACCTGGGCAGTTTGTTTCAGATAAGTCTCTAATCCACACCCGTAAAAGGGCGCTAGCGATTTATGTTTCCCTGGCTGTGGGGAACGAAATGGGACAACCACCCAGAACTTCAGGCCTGCTGCAGTCAGGGCCCAGCACGTGGGTACCGCTACCTGCACTGTGGCTGTGAGGCCTACATCCACTATTCTTGCTGCCACATGTTCAAGTGAGTCAAAAACCGATACAACCTGGAAGCTTTTGTCCCTGGTGTCATCCCCAGCAGGCTGACCATGCCCTCTGGGGAACTCTAGAAAGACCAAATCTTCACATTCCCTAGAGCCTCAGCCCAGTTTGGGCTAGAAATACTATGCTAGAAGTACTACTTTTGATTACCTAGGTCCTCTTATCCAAAAGGACATACACAAAGGCCAAGTTTTTTATTTTGTTGTTGCTGTTGTGTTTTGTTTCATTATTTAGTTTAGGCTGGCCTTGAACTAGTGGCGATTCTTCCGCCTCGGCCTCTTGAATGTCAAGATTATAGGTGTGCACCACCACGCCTGGCAAAGGCCGAGGTTTTGAAGATGTCAGAGATAACATACCAATAAATCATAATCACCCTCAACTGGATTTCATGTTTAAGGGAAATGCTGTCATTTCCAGCGTTTCCTAACAATACCCTAATTTGCCTCTACAGTGAAACCTCGGTTGTCAAAACTCAGTTTGCGGGCTGGGGATTTAGCTTAGCAGTTAGAGTGCTTGCCTTACAAGCACAAGGCCCTGAGTTCGATCCCCAGCATGAAAAAGCAAACAAACAAACTCAGTTTGCTCCAAATTCATGTCTGAACACTGAAAAGTTTGAGAAGTGAATATATTTTTCCCATAAGAAATAATGGAAAAATCAAATATAATTGGTTCTGAGGCCCAAAAATTACACTAATAAATTCATTTTTCCAGGGCTTTAACAAATTTTGCAAAATACCAACAAATTTTGCAATATGATTTCTTTAATTCTATTATGGTTCTCACAGATTTCCTCTTAGCTTTACTGCTGGTATTACTTTCTTTGGAACCATGGTTAGATATTTTACACAAATAAAGCACACGCACACAAAACACAGTGGCGAATGTTTTAACTAACACAAGCACTACATATTGTCTGTGGCAAGATGCCATGCGACTCACTCTTGGACCATATGGGTATTTTCAAGTCAGATTTTCGGTTGACCATCAAGCAAAGTTACAGACACTAAGCGGTTCAACCACTGAGCTGTGGAGCTGTTCAGCCACTGAGGTATCACTGTAGTTGTGAATCTAAAAACGAGAGCTTGAAAGGGTGTGGACAGGGGAGAGGGATGCATTCCCCATTTGTTTTATGTCAGGAAACAGAGCTGGCAAGGAGTTTTTATTGCCTGAAATAGCAATGATTATGATGAGAGTACCACAGCCACTTGGTTTCATTCATCTTCCTGACCACTTCATCGGGGAGGGGCCTTACCATTCTCCACATCTTACAGAAGAGGAATCTGAAGTTGAGACCTGAAATGACCTGCCTGGGGTCACACAACCTGAATCTAGGACTGTCACCTTCAAAACCTGTATGTCTCCCCGGCAACCTCTCAAATATCAGGTCCACCTTAGCAGAGGTCAGTTCTGGCTGGCATCTGGCTACAAAGACTCTGCCAAGGCAGGGACTGCTCCTGAGGAGGAGACCCCAGTCATTCTGAACCTTACTCTTCATGGTACAGACACAATTTCAGTTCTGCCCCAGATGGTTCTTTTCAGGGTACAAGTTGCTAATCAGTACCTTTCTTAAGAAACCTGGAAATGTGACAGAGGAGCTCAAGGACGTGTGCTGAACAAACTGAAATGCCTCAGCAGGCAAAAGAACTGCTGTTCCCAAACACAACTGTGGAAGTCTCTGGGTGGCCCCCAACACCAATTCCCCCCATTGTCCTCCCTTGCTCTCCACCCCAGCCAATTGCTGACAATACAGCTGGAAAGAACCCCGGGTCTCTTTAAATAACTTCCTGTTTTCCTTTTTTCTCGGAAAAGCAGCCCTTCAAAGAAAGCCTGGCTGCTTTAAGATGCCAACCATGTATATTCCTGCTAGGCTGAGACCACAGCCACAGGATCACTGCAACAGTTAGTGTGGCCCCAGCCTGACCTCCAGCCACCCTGCCCAGGAAGTCCTGACATACTTAGCAGGGTGGGGACACCAGAGGGTCACCTGCTGGGAGCTGCTCACAGGATGGATACAACCCCCACTAGAGACAACCAAGGCGTCGGGGGAGAGGGCACTCACCTGGAAGAGCCCATGGTGGTGGACCACACCATCCTGTGTGTGCAGGAGGGAGAGCAAAGAGTACTCCGTGTGCAGCAGCATCTTGCCCTGCCTTTCCTCTTGGCTCTCTATGCCTTGGTCACCCCTCTCCTCAAGAGTAAGGATCTGTGGGGAGGCACAAAAAGAATATCAGACCAAACACCTTCCTCTACATACCAAAATGACTGGAATGGGAAGTAGGGGTTGCTTTCTACCATGTGACACTTGTGCATGGCTCACATACAAACATACGAGGGAAGCCACTTTTCTTAAGGCAACAGGCCTATAATTTATGCACAGATAAAGCTCTTTAAATCAGGAGTTGTTCTGAGCAAGACTGTGAATTTGACGGTGTTGCGGGAAGTCATAGTGATACTCTTGCTCACGAGTGAGGCAGGTGCAAAGGTGGAGAGGAGGGAGGGGTGAGCCATCATGACAGGTCCTGGGTCCCCAGGTCCCCCGCCCCATCCTTGCTTACCTTCAGCTGATAGAAGTCATCCGTGCCATCTTTCCTTGCCAAACACTGCACAATGCTTGGCACTGGTGAGTTGCCCAGGCGGGGACCTATGGCACAGAGGTGCTCAGTTTAGGAGGCCCGTCTATTGCTGTTCCGTATCACCACGCTGCCTTCTGGCCAGGTCTTCTCCTTAGGTAGGACCACAGTTCATGCCCACGGAACTGACCACCCCAAAGTCTCTTGGTGAAGAATTCTCATAGTTTTCCCTCCAAAAGTGGAGAGGAATATATGTGCATCTACCTAAGTTGTACCTGGCTTTTGCCGGCACATTCCTCAAAAAGAGGGGTTTTCAGGCTGGGTGTGGTGGCACATGCCTGTGATCTCAGAACTCGGCGGGAAGGGCTCAAGTCACTTGGGGCTGTGAAAGAAGGCCTTGTCTCAACACTAACAACAACAAAGGAAAGGAAGGGAAAAAGGAAAGGAAAGGAAAGGAAAAGAAAAGAAAGGAAAGAACAGAACAGAATAGAACAGAAAAGAGGAAGAAGAGTTTAACTTTGGGTATATGCTGACATTCTGAGGCGCGTCAGTGAAAATGGCTGTCACATGAGCTCTGACTCAGCCACTCCAGCGAGAAGATCCAGAACATTACGACTGCAACAGGCTCCCATGGAGATTCTTTTTCTCTTGAGACAGGGTCTCGCTGTACAGTCCAGGCTGGCCTTGAACTCACTACATAGCCCCAGCTGGCCTGGAACTTCAGGCATTTCTCCTGCCTCTTGAGTGCTGGGATTATAGGTGTACACCACCATGCCTGGCTCTCCGACCTTTCTAACTTGTGTGTTCTAGCCCCTTCTTTGCCATACTATATAATGGGCCCTTAACTCCTAATATGGTCAGTGATCCTCTAGTCCTTTGTACTTGCTGTTCCTTCTGTCAGGAATGCTTTTCCCTTGTTTTCACATGGCTGCTCCCTCTCATGCTCAGATGTTGGCTCGAATATCACTTTTCTGCAGAGAGACCTTTCTTGGCTGCACTACCTAAACCTTTTCTTTTTTCCTTTTCTCTTGTTCTTCTGTTTTTGGTTTCTTGAGACAGGGTCTCCATATGTAGTTCACACTGGCCTTGAACGCACTATGTAGCCCAGGCTGGCCTCAAACTCGCAGCGATCATCCTGCCTCAGCCTCCCAATTGCTGTGATTATAGGCATGCGCTACCAGACACGGTCAGGCCCTTTTCACTCACACACCATCTTGTGTACTTCTTTCAAGGCACTTAGTAGTATGATCATGATCTTGTTTCCTGTTTACTCTGTTTCTCCAACCAGAATGTTAATTAAATTCCACGAGGGTAGGAACTTCTCTGTCTTTATCACTGCTGTATCCCCAGCAAACAGCCCAGGCCTGGTGCATAGCAGGCACCATTGATGAGCTACAACTCTCCTGGGCCCGTAGGCAGAAGTCAGACCCAGCCTCTGGCGCTGGAGATTCAGGGTCTCTGGCACCACCTCGGCCACAATCCTGACCGTAGGCTATCTAGACTTGCTGGGGCTCAAGCACCATGCAGAAAGCCCTGCTCTTCCCGTGGCCTCCTGGGAACACCCAATTCCACGGGATCTCTGCATCTATTTTATAAGATGTTTTGGGGGGGCATGACAATAAGATATGCTGTGAATTAAACACGCCATTCAAAAATGGTTAAGATAGTGCCTTGGATGATGGTTCTTGGTGTGGTTTTTTTATCTGTTCCTTTTTGTAGTGGCTGGGGCTTCGCACAGGCTAGGCAAGTGCTCTACCCCTGAGCTACATCCTCAGCCCAGATCCAGGGTTCTAATGCAGCTGTGTGCTTCTTGCAGCCCCACAGACTTTCTCAGGGCACACACAGGATTCTCTAGGTAGGAAGGAGTCTAGCTCTCTGCTGCGACTGCTTTGAGGCTGGTATGACTGCAGCAAAACTGGTAATCACTGTTACAGAGTGACCCGGGGCTTGGGTCTTCCACTGATATACATATATTCCATTTAAGATGGTGAAGTAGGGGCTGGGGATTTAGCTCAGTGGTTAGAGTGCTTGCCTTGCAAGCGCAAGGCCCTGAGTTCGATCCCCAGCACAAAAAAAAAAAAAAAAAAAAAGATGGTGAAGTGCGTGCTGGGATGTAACTCAGTGGTACAGTGCTTGCCTAGCATGTATAAGGTGCTGAGTTTGATCCCAAACACTGCAAAACTAATAAAGAAAGAAAATGAAGTGGTAAAGTATGGGTCCAGACAGAGGCCTGATCAAGAGCCTATATGGCTGCCAGGAGATGCTTCATTCTGCTGTCTGCAGGTTGGACTGTGCGAGCTCATGTGCCTGCCCCAGCATACCCATCTCATGATGGTCAGAGGCTTACCGAGAATGAATGGTCCAGCTCTCTTTGCATTGTTTCCGGAAATCCCACTTCCTAGAGCCTTTACCCTGGCCGACGTTTCCCCAGCTCCTCTGTCTGATGCTCTCCGCTTCATTCTCAGCTCTAGACAAAACAGAAAAGATCCCTTCTCACTGAGTAAGTCTGTGACTTGTTTTTTACACTAACCCTGCCTGTGAGTCTCTGTCTTCAGGATGCGTCACACAGCTGCTGTTGCTGTTCCCACTGTTGCCACCTCCTCACCACCCGGAGGAGCATCTGAGGTTTCCAGTGACAAGAACCATAGCTCTGTAACTCAGGATCAGTTAGGTGGTTTAAAACAGCAGATACAGGCCACAGAACTGGGGAGCCAGCCCACCACAAAGGGGCTGGTCAATGGAGAGGAGGAAACCAAGCTTTGCTGTAGATTCTAAAGCCAAATAGGAGCCTGAGAGATGGTCAGAGACAGACAGGAGGGGAGCCGGCCCCATTGAACTGAGCCCCAGCCCTGAAGCATGTTCTCAAAGCATGGCCTTCCCTCCAAATACCCACAGCCAAAGAGGCCAACTCTAGACCGTCTCTAGAGTGTGGGGCACGGGCCTCAGGAAACGCATGTTACACATGAGGCCTGGTGCGTGTATCTGATGTCCACGAAGTTTTGAGGACTACTGCCCTAAAGACTCCCTTTCCCAAACTCCCTGACCCTTAGGTCCTCTCAGATGAAAGAACACCCCAAATTTGCTAATGCGGGGGGTTGCTTTCTCTTTCCTCTCTATTATTTTCAAATTTTCTTGAATTACTTTTAAGGAAAAAAAATAGTACATTGCCGGGCATGGTCACACACACCTGTAATCCCAGCACTCAGGAGGCAGAGGCAGGAAGATCACCATGAGTTGAAGGCCAGCCTGGGGTACACAGTGAGCTCAATGCCAGCCTGCACTACATAGTGAGGCTGTCTCAAAAACAGACAAACAAACAAACAAATACAGTACACTGCGCAAGTCAAACACTTTGGAAAGGCTGAACCTGGAGGGGATAAGAAAACGTGCTCAAAAAAACAAAAAAGGAAAACATGTTCATGGGGAATGCAGAGGTCACAGGGATGCCCATGATGGGCACAGGGCTCAGAGCAAAGTTCCCTGAGCAGGTGACACCAGGGTGTGGGCTGGGCAAAAGACAAAGATGCTCTGGAGAGAGGGGCTTCAGCCAGCAAATGTACAGAGGTAAACATCAGGTGTGGTGGCATATGCCTATAATCTCAGCACTCTGGGAGGCTGAGGCAGGAGGACTGCAATTTTGAGCCCAGCCCAGGCAATTTATTTATTTATTTATTTTATTTTATTTTATTTTGGTGCCAGGGATCGAACCCAGGGCCTTGTGCTTGCAAGGCAAGCACTCTAACCACTAGCTAAATCCCCAGCCCCTAGCTCAGGTAATTTAGCAAGATCCTGTCAAAATAAAAAAAATTTAAAAGGCTGGGGATGTAGCTCAGTGCAAAGGCTCTGGGCTCAATGACCAGCAACCCTCCTAATATCCTCCCCCTAAAAAGAAACGGTATGTAAGCAACAGGCTGCACAGAGTTTGTG
>PVJO010030923.1:0-14945 GCA_004026905.1 Hystrix cristata
TGTGAGGGGAATGCTGCTTATATAATGGCTGCAGACCTGTGATTGATTCAAATGTAGGCCAGCTGGTTGGTTCAAGCGAAGGCCTGTGATTGGTCCAAGTAAGGGTTGGGAATGTTAGAGACAACAGCAGCTGTCAAGGGGTGCAGTGACTTGAGCACGGCTGTCCCCTCTCTGGGAAAAATGGCAGGACGGAAACCAGGGTCTCTTCTGGAAGGCTGGGTGCGTTCATCACAGCTAACCGAAGTTCAGGGAGGTTGGGGATGTCAACAGTGGGCCCAGATCCCTCCTTCCCTGATCTCAGCCATCCCAGGCTCCTCCACTCTTCTTCAAAGAGGTGACAGCAGCATGTGAAGTGGCAGAGCAAGGCAGGGGCACAGTGCTGACAGAGAGCTGCACCCATGTGGCAGAGGGGTAGAGGACAGTAGCCACTAGAGAGCCAGGAGGCAGCAAGGCCAGTTGCCAGCATCCACGGGGTGTGGGGGAAGCAAAGGGAGGTGAAGGTGGGGGATGTGACAGCTGCCAGCCAAGCCGTGTCCCCCGTCAGCTTGGGGATACAGGAAAGCCAGGTCTTCGGTTATGCAATTAGGTTTAGGGGAACAGAACATGTGTAGACTGAACTGTGAGTGCCCTCGGCCACAATCGCCTTGCCCCCAGCTGACCTTTCTGGACTGGTTCTTTCTATCCGATGATGGGATTGGCTGAGGGGAGAGAGGTGAGTGGCCTGGCAGGTGACATGCTGTGAGATGGTCTCCGTGGCACCCGGGGAAGCGCTCACTCGGGTTATACCATCCCATCCACTCTCGGCAGGATGTGTGCAGCCCGTTGTTGACTGAATTTCTGTTTTCTGTGGGAGCCCAGGGCCAGTCCCGGCTGGCATGCTTGGGCGAGTTGGGAGTTTCTCTGTTGAGTCATTGCCACAATCCCACCTGGCTCGCATGGGAGAACGCCCCGGGGCCTGGCTGGCTGGAGCTCTGAGTCCAACTCACTCAGAATCGCAGCTGTAGGTATGAGGCAAAGGGCCAGGTGGCGGACGGTATCCAGGAGCAGCAGGTCTTCAGGGTGTGTGAGGGGATGGTGTCTTGTGACTTCCTACCTGAGCCGTGTGGATAGACACACACACACACGGTCACAGCCTGCCTTTGCCTGTGGCAGGCATGCCCCATCAGCAGGGCAGTCTCTCTATTCCTTTCTTCCTTCCTTTCCCTTTTTTCTCTTCCCTTCCCTTCCCTTCCCTTCCCTTTTTTCCCTCCCTCCCTTCTTTGCTTGCTTGCTGCCTTCCTTCTTTCCTTCCTTTCTTCTTTAGCCTGGCTTCATTCCTTATGTAACCTAGGTGGGACCTCACATTCCATTTTCACACAAGGCCCGGGTAGCAAAACGAAGAGGAATGTCACAGTGGGCCTGGTATCAGGGGGCTTTTCTATCTAAATCACCAGATTCCAAAATTTATCTAGAGGTGCCAAGCTCTCGTCCTGCTGTACGTGTGAGTTCGCTATCCACAGATTCGACCAACCACGGGGCGAAACATTCAGGGAAAGAACAGTCTGTACTGAGCCCAATGGCTTTTTGTCATTGTTGGCTAAACGATAGAACTATTTACAAAGCATTTGCCTGCATTAGGTGTTATAAGCAGTCTAGGGTGGCTTTGAGTCCAGGGTGGATGTGCACAGGTCATATGGGACCACCAGGCCGGTTTTGTACAAGAGACTTGAGTATGGGCAGATTTTGGTGTCTATGGAGCATCTTGGAGTCTCCGCTTCATGAATATGTGGCAGAGTAAGACAGAAGAGAGTTTTTTAAAAGGTGATTTTTGAGGCAAACATTGCAAACATGGTGCAGAGTGTTCACTGGCTCACGCTCACATCTGCTGAATGCTTACAGAGCTCCACTCTGCACGTTCCTGCGGGCACGGAGGAGGCAGAAGCGGGTGCTTTGCTCCCGGCTGAGGGCAGCTGATGCTCTGTGTGCTCTCCTAGGTGTGGCTCTGGGCTAAGAGCGCCGATGTTGGGGCTGTGGGACCCGGCGTGGGGAGGGGGCCGGTGGCTGTGCCCTGGCTCCTTGGACACACGCGCTCAGGGACGACCCGATGCAGCTGCCTTTCCCTTCAAGCCTTGGAAGCTGGCACAGTTACTTTCTCTCGCTTGTAATCATAAGTGAGCAGGGTGGCTGGCTTCACCCGGCAGCCCGGAATTGCTGTTTATATCATGTGAAAAGCACAAGTGGATGGTAGAGAGAAGGGGTGTTTGGAGAGAGTCGGCTGTGGAAGAGGGAGGAGGGGGCTGGACACGTTTCCATAGCTTTTATTGGTCTTGAGAAGCTGGCGGCTGCTACCTTAGTTGCTTGCTATCGCTGAAGTGGGTGACTGGCGTGGAAACCGGAATGAGTTTGTTTACAAATGGCAGCTAACTCTGTGTACCTCACTGTCACCGATGACCTCAGGCAGAGTCCTGCAAGTGGTTTCCTTTTTGGAGTTTCTGTTTCCCATTTCTGAATATGTTCTCCTCCCGCTGTGTTCTCGTCAAGCTTTGGTGTGAGTGACTCAGGAGCCCCTGTGGACACTAGCACATGGACCAGCGTGGGGCAGATGCCCAATGAGTACACACGGGGCCCGAGTCCGGGTAGACTGAAGCCTTTCCCTTCCATGCAACTCATTTGTATGGCACAGCAGCTTTAAATTCTCCAAAGCATTTCTGATGATTGAGTTACTTTGGTAAAACCTGGTCAAAACTGTCTTTTGACGACAGGAATCATTAGAACATTTGGGGTGTGCATGCGCCTCTGTGTGTGTTGGGGCAGGAGGAGGCTGGACTGGTGGTCTGTCTTCCACAGGACCAATGCTTCCCCGCTTCCCAGGTTAGGGCACGAGGCTCTGGTCACGTACAGTAGACACCAAACCGACATTGTGTATTCACTCTAAATAAAGCCAGCAGAGTTACTCAATTCAAAGAAAATTTAAGTCAGTGGATACAAATGCTCTCACTGTTAAGTTTTTCTTCTGTCATATTGTCTTTAATTTTTGCTGCTGGCTACAAGTGGCTGGTAAACAACTAGTAGATGATTATACAGGTTAATCTCAGATGTAAATATGCACCGGATACATAGTTGTGCAACTCCGTGACTTAGTTTCCCCATGGATAAAGTGAAGATAGTGATAGTGCCTCTCTTCATAGGATTAACTAAATAAATGCAGAAAAGGAGCTTAAAATAGGGATCGACAAATAGAAATTTTTTTTTTAATTTTTTAAATTTTTTTATTTTTATTTTTATTTTTTTTTTGACAAATAGAAAATTTTGATAGATGTTACTGTTAAAGAAACTGAAGGTTTGAATAATAAGGAATGATGCTTTGCAGAATGCACATCTTTCTGGCGCCCACATCATTCCTATCTTCTACTGCAGGCTGGTCAACAGTTGAGTGATTTTATTTTTTGCCTCTTCACTGGGTTGGAAACAGACACTGGGGGCCTTCCCTGTGGTAGGTGGTTTCAGTGTGGACATATCGAGCTGGTGAGTTGCTAGAAACCGTGTGGGTTGTGTGGAGTTACCAACTTCAGCTGGTTCTACCTTTTCCTCTATTGCAGGCTAAACTCCTAAGGTGTGAAAATGAAGTCTCAGGCCATCATGCTTTGCTGTTTCATGTTTTTTCTGGCCACAGAATGTCCCCGCTATAAACCCAAGAGTCACATCAAAGTAAGTTTAATGTGTCCCTAGGTAAGAAGTGCCCCGGTTGCCTAGATGGCCAGAGTTTGGATAAATAACACATCATTTTAAGTAAAATTTCAAGTGATCACAATTTCATTCTTGCCAATAGTAACTTTCTAAAGAAAGGACAGACAACAAAAAGTGGAAAAGTGGCAGGGACTTGGCTGGGGACCGTTGGTAAAATAATCACTTTTTAGCACACAGGAAATGTAGATGGGCAGCTGGTGAGAAGCTCCCGCCTGGCTGCAGAGCAATTTAGATTCACGTCTCAATTCTGGTGGTCACTAGTTACACAAATTGTTTTAGTCCCTGAGTCTTAATTTCCTCATCTATATTATAATGTTTATTTTAAAGATGATATTTATAACCCTTTAGAGCTATAAAAGATTCATGATTCTATTATTGCAACCAATGACTATTCCTAGTTTCAGTCCATTACTTTCTTCTAAGGACCTACAGTGGCCAGAGGACGGGTTAGCTGTGCACTCCTTTTATAGTTACTGTAGCCAGAGAGCAGCTTGGGGGTACAGTGGTCACCCTAGTGTTCTCCCTGGAGGCCTAGAACTTTCCTATAGATTTGCCTGCTGCACTAATTCGACCTTCAGAACCTGGGCAGCCTCCATCATCAGGGGCGGTGTGTGCTCTGTGCTCTGGTGGATGTTTCTTTCAGACCCCCCGATGGATGGAGGCAGCTTCCTTCCTGGCCCCAAATAGGTTTTCTCTTCCTATTTACATGAAGCTGGAGTCGAGGCAAGTCCCACAGTAAAGAGGGTCTTTGGGAATTTATGTTTTTCAGGATGATGATGATAAACCTCAGAGCCCTGCAGGGAAACCCAAGACTGGACAGACAGAAGGTATGTGGCTGTAGAGCTGTCCTCACCCCTTTGGAGACAGGGCAGGGGAAAGCGAGGGCACTGGTATTGCAAGCACGTCCCCAGACCACAGGCTTTTCAACTCAGTAATAATCTGTAGTAAGTTCTCCATGTTTGCCGCGATGGGTAGATCATTTTTCACAAAGAAACCATCATCAAAGGATATTTATTTAAAAAAAAGAAACCACCCTCAATGGCACAGTCAATGAAGCAAGCTGACCAATATTTGTGTGTGCTCTAAAACAGTAGAAAAATGTCCGTTTTCAAACCCAAAGGGACATACATATGTTTAAACTAATGAGCTAACAGGAGGCAGAACAGGAAAGAGGGCAAGATTCACTTATCCTTCCTTCAAAGATGTTTTGAGGGTACTTAAGTGCACACAATGCTCTGCTCTGAGGTCTGTGAGGTACTACGTGGTGGACGCCATGGTGTGAGACTGGTCTTGCTTCAGAAGAGACAGCTAAACAGCAGAGGTGACGTAGTAATAATAGGGTGAAATCTGTGGCTTTCACCCAAATTGTAGGGATGGCTGCATTCTGCACAGTGATGCTCAGGCATCATTTTGGTGGCAACTATATCTCTATCTAGATGTGAAATTAGGAAGAGGAGAGAAAGACAACTAGTGTTTGTTGGGCATTTATGACAACCCTGTTCTAAATATTGTGCAAGATACTGTCTTATTAAATGTTTGTAACAACACTGTGGCATCATCTCCAATCAAATGCATGAAGAAGTATGAACTACACTGGTTAACTAAATTGTAAGAACAGAGATACTTGGTAGATGTCAGGAAAGATGTGAACTAACTCATTTCCTTTCCCAGGAAACTGAGCAGTGTGCAGAGCCATCCTGTGGCTGCACCCTTGGCCCTCAGCCCATGGTCACCTCACTAGCCTTCTCTCGGCCTGGACTCCTTTCCATTGCACTGCCACTGTCCTATGGCAATTCTTCTTGAGACTCCTCTTCTGCTGATTTGGTCTTCACCCACGGACCAAATCTGGCCTAACACCAGTTCTTGTAAATGTAGAGTTTTATGGGAACACAGTCATATCCGCCATCTACATATAGCCTTTGGCCGCTCCCATAATAGTTACTAGGTATGGCAGAGATCGCTGTGACCCACAAAGCTGAAAACATTTACTCTCAGGCTAGAGTTGTCACCTTTAGCAGATAAAAATATAGGATGCTTGGTTAAAACTGAATTTCAGATAAACACTGAGTAGAGTGCTACTGCATGGGTCCTGTGTACACTGAAAATTAGTCTGTGTTCATTTGAATATTTACAGTTCACTCTCATTATGCACAGACTCCATATTTGCAGATTTGCCTCTTCACCAACATTTCCTTGTAAGCCCCGAGTCGTTGCTCCCAGTGTTTGTGCGCCATTTGCAGACATGATCAGAGATGTCCACACTTACATTCCCAGTTGAGGCTGGACAAGGCCACACTCTGCCTCCTTGTTCCAGTTCTCCTGCTACAGAGCCATAATTTCGGATTTTTGATTTTTAAAACAGGATTTCACTTGTAGTCCAGGATTTCACTTGTAGTCCTAAATTGCCCAGACTGGCCTTAAACCCATGATCCTCCCGCCTTAGCCTCCTGGATTGTTGAGTTGATGGGCGTGTGCCACCAGACACGCTCCTACTTTTGCATGTTTTTTTTTTTTTTTGGTGCTGGGGATCAAACTCAGGGCCTTGTGCTTGGGAGGCAGACACACTGACCACTGAGCTAAATCCCCAGTGCCATTTTTGCATATTTTTGTTTTTCTCTGGGTGATTCTTCTTTCGAAAATACCCTCTTCCCACAATGCTGAGGTGCTGTCCAGTGCTTCAAAACCAAAGAAGGCTGTGATGTGCTTTGTGGAGAAAATATGTGTATTAGATGTGAAGCGACACTGTAGATTATTAAATAAGTTGCCTTCAAACTGCAACAAAAACCAGGTCCTGCTTTGATTGGAAACTCGCAGGAGTCTAACCTCGTGTTCCCCAGGAACATGGGCTCAGAAATTATTAATTCAGGGTTCATTGTGACTTACAGAACATAATTCCTGTGAATACTGATAATCGACTGTATCTGAAAATAAAATTAACATTTAAATGGGTTTTCTGCATTTTATCTGGCAACTCCACTTGTATAGTTCTGCACAGAGAGGTTTACTGCTCTTGTCAATTACCTGGTATTACAAACCCAGTCCGGTCTTCAGGGCTTCCCAGTTAGTGCGGCCGGGAGTCTTTCAGAGCCCCCTGCCCACCCTCTACCCTGGAGGAGACAACGCCCATACGCTGCTCACAGACCTGGTCCCAGCCTCACAGGTGGCCCGGCAGCTCTGGCTCTTTGCTGTGACCACACAGTTCAGTGTCGGCTCTGCTGGGAAGTGCTCCCATACCCTGGAAGGAATTAGGTTCATCGTCAGAGTGCGGAGATGCTAATCCGGCCTCTCACCGGCTGTTGTTCCCTTTCAGAGACATGCCAAGGGCGATGCATCGCTTCCTCCAACTGCAGCCAGCCCTGTGCTAAGCCCTTCCGTGGAGAAATCGGATATATATGTCACCAAAAAATGTGGCAAAAATCAACGGAAACGTGTACAAGCCTTTCTGTGGAGACACTTTTCAAGGTGGCACATTTACATATTATTGGATGAGAGTGAATCCTCCAAGAGGTAGTGGGAAAATTTTTAGTATCATCTGTTCAGCAAGACGATAAGTCTCAGACCTGGATTTAGGGACGTCCACAGAGTGGGTTGACTTTATGTCTTGTTCTTTCTTCCTTACCCAAACTCTCAAGGATGATTCCTTCTCCCAACTCCCACTGTTTCTCCTTCTCTGAATGTTTTTTCTCATAAAAAGATTTGAAACTTACTTATAGTGGAAATGACTGCTTGGGTAAATTTAAGTTTTAGGTATAGAAGTGAATTTGTGTGCCTCTTGCGCTGATCCGTTGATCAACTGAATAGGTCTGGAGATAAACTTGACATTTTTTTCTAATGCTTTCAATCTCTTGACCAAAATAAAGGTGAGATGTGTGATCCAGAAGGAATAGAAAGTCAACAGATACCACACATTCAGTTCAAATTAAAATCTTTTATGTTATATCTCTCCTTCTGCTTAGCAACCATGTCTTTCTATTTGCCTTGCAGTCATATTGAATGATGTCTGCGCTTCCTTCCATTTTGACAGGGGCTTTGTGAAGGGATTACAGGTGGCGCCTGTCACTTAGGGAACTACACAGACATCCTTGTGGCTACAGTGGTGCCCTTATTCAGAGTCACATTCTGAGGGATCCAGGGAAAACTATCAGGACACTAGTGACTTCTAGCTAGTGAATTTAAACTTCTCCATTGCAGCACATTAGCCTTTGTTGTTGGAACCACCAACCCCCCAGAACAGCCCTCCTTTGAGATTCCAGATGGCTTCTCTTTCCCCACATCTCCGGAAAATCAAGTTATCACAGTGTTGAGTAGAAGCCGCTGTCCTGAGAGCAGATCGAAGTAGGAAAGTTCAGTATCTGATCTCGGTGGGGATTTGGATGGAATTCCTGCCCATCTGGCCTTCTACCTACCATCTCTGCTTCCCGGTTCTGAGCCCCTCACTGCATTAGTACCACATGCTGCTCTGCCGGTGTCCCCGTGTGGATTGTTGGTGGCTTTAGTTCCTTAAGTCTGATACTTGTTAGGGACTCTGTCACTTCTGAATGAAACTTTTATTTCAAACAGGACTCAAGCACCGCTACGCGCCTTTCCTTAGCATCCCCCTCGATACCTCTGCACATTCTGGACCTCCAAGCCCCAGAGCCGGTGGAGAGCGTCACTCAAGGGATCCTTAAGAACTGCCCCCTGGACTTCGCCTGCATAATTAATCCTGTGACGTCATCGGAAGCCACATCTGGAAATATTGTGTTTATAGTGGAGTTATTAAAAAATATTTCTACACACTTGTCCGATAAAGTGACTCAAGAGAAGATGAAGGTACTCACAATTCATTTCATTCAACGTTGACAATATTTAAAAAAAAATCTTGTACTTTTATAGTTTCGAATGTACTTTTGAGGGTAAAAATAACAGCAACCGTAATAACGGCAGCAGGTGCTACTGTTGGGTTTTTGCTTATCGATTCATTCTGCTGTATGGAAGGTCTCAGAGGCTAGAGTGTTTTGAATGCACGCTGCGGACCGCAAGCAAGAAAGACCGCTTCTACTCTAGCATCGCCAGAACTATGTTCTGTAGAGCCCAACTCTTCTGGGAGATGTTAATGGGCTTCCATTTTTAAAGGGAGAGCTGCAGAATAGCAGTTACAGGAAGGTCTAGGTAAACAAAGTCAAGCAGGTTTCCTTACCACAGAACCTTTTAGAGCCTAGAGTGTGTTAATGAATGTTGGTACTTGTTATAACAAAGAGGGAAATACGGATGCGCTATGCAGCGTTCCTCAAACTTAGATCGCCAGAGAACCCGCCGTCACTCTCTCCCACGAAATAGCTGAGCATATCTCCTGGGAAACATGGGTGCCAGACCCCTTAGGTTGGACATGCTGCCTTCGGTACAGTAAGAAAGCATATTCTTTTACTTATCTTCTGCACGTGCAGCCTTAGTAATGTGAAATTTCAATGCCCTGGGAGCCTGAAGTAAGATCAGAAAATTAGATCTTCAGAAATTTCTGATTTTAGAAATTGATTTCATGCAACTCTGGACTTTTCTCCCTTGCAGAGCTACAGTAAAGTGGCCAACCACATCCTGGACCCAGCCACCCTTTCGAATTGGACTTTCGTTCCTGACAAGAGAGCCAGCTCAGATTTGTTGCACTCGGTGACTTCCTTTGCCAGGCAGCTCCCCTTGCTGGTCGAATCTGAAGACCTCGTGGATGAGCTCTTCATTCGGACCAAAAGCTTTCACATCAACCGTAGCACCTCAGGGAAATGTTTCAATTTCTCCTTGAGCTTGACTGATAACACAGAAGGTATCTCAGGAATGGTAGAAATTCCCCAACAGGAGCTTCAGAAACTGCCAAGTGCCTCCCAAGCCGTCAGCATAGTGTTCCCCACGCTGGGGGCCATTCTGAAAGAGGCCCACTCGCCCAACGGGAGTCTGTCCAGACCCCACAACGGTCTAGTCCTGTCAGTCCTGTTGCCGGAAAGGCTGACAGAAATCCTGCTCACCTTTGAGAAAATCAATAAATCCCGGAATGCCAAGGCGCACTGTGTTGGCTGGCACTCCAGGAAAAGGGCGTGGGATAAGACAGCGTGCCAAACCACGAGGGACGCCAGGAGCGTGGTGCAATGCCGCTGTAACTGCACCAGCACGATGAGGTCTTTTTCCATCCTGATGTCTCCGAAGTCAGTGGTGGACAAAGTCCTGGACTACATCACTTTCATTGGGCTCAGCGTCTCCATCCTCAGCTTGGTTCTCTGCCTGATCATTGAGGTCATGGTGTGGCCCCATGTGGCTGTGACAGAGATGTCACACATGCAGCACGTATGCCTTGTGAACATAGCGGTGTCCCTCTTGGTCGCTAACGTGTGGTTCATCATCGGCTCCAACTTGAACGTCAAGGCCAAGGGCTACAACTGGTGTGTCCTGGTGACGTTCTTCAGCCACTTTTTCTACCTCTCTCTGTTCTTCTGGATGCTCTTTAAAGCACTGCTCATCCTCTATGGAATACTGGTGGTTTTCCGGAGGATGATGAAGTCCCGAATGATAGCCATTGGCTTTGCCGTTGGCTACGGGTGCCCCTTGGTCATCGCTGTCACCACAGTTGCTATCACGGAGCCAGAGAGAAGCTATGTGAGACCTGACGCGTGCTGGCTGGATTGGGACAAAAGCAAAGCCCTGTTTGCCTTTGCCATCCCAGCCTTGGTCATTGTGGCTGTGAATCTTGCTGTGGTCTTTGTTGTTGCTTTCAACACGCAGAAGCCTTCCATTGGCAGTTCCAATGCGCAGGATATGGCCATAATTAGGAGGATCAGCAAAAACGTCACCATCCTCACCCCGCTGCTGGGCCTGACCTGGGGGTTTGGCATAGCCACTCTCATGGAAGATGCGTCTTTGATTTTCCACATCATCTTTGCCCTGCTCAATGCTTTCCAGGTAAATCCCGCAATCAGACCTTCCGTGTGATTCTGGCTAGACAACAAAAATTGCTACCACTAAAAGTTATACAATACAATGTGTTCCTTCCATTTCCTCCCATATCTTAAATGTGGCCTTTGTTGAGTCAGGTTTGGCTGATCAAGCCTGTCGGGTGGGACTCTGCTTCCTTCTTGCCACCCCAATCTGCTCATATAGCGCCAAAATTTCAGCGTCAGAAGATAACCCTCTCTCCCTCTCTCCATCTCTCTTTCTGTCTCTCTTTCCCTGTGTCTCTGTCTCTCTCTGTCTCTCTCTCTCTGTGTCTTTTGCTCTCTGGTGCTGGGGATCGAACTCAGGGCCTTGTGTTTGCTAGGCAAGCGCTCTGCCCCTGAGCTAAATCTCCAACCCTCACCTTCTCCTTTAGAGGACTATTCGCTGGACAGCAGTGCATAGTTATTCTCATGGTGTACTTCAAAATGAGCACAATTTTATCTTTTCCTGTGATTTGGACCCTGAGTGAAATAGCCATTCTGTACCGTACAGGAGAGGGCCTTTGGCAATCACTTCGGCTATTAACCACTCAGGAATTGTCATGCCTATTCCCTGTGAAGTAAATGTGATTTGTTATTGATAGAAACAGATCTAGTCTCCTCTCCCTGGTCTTGGAAAGGTTACTTTTCTCTGGGCCTCGGCTTCTCATTTGTGAAATAAAGATACAGATCTAAAATGATCTCCGTTGTCTTTTCGTACTCGCAAGTACTCAGCTTGGTGAGACTGTCCATCTGAAAGTGGTCTCACTCCGTCTTGCTTCTAACTTGTGCTTTTGAAAAGCTATCATTAGTCAAATTGCTTTCTATACCTATGAGTAATAGGACATTTGATAGATCCACAGTCTCAGTTAGGCTTTAATCAGGGACTGGCAAACGGTGACCTGCCGCCTGTTTTTGCAAATAAGCTTTTACGGGAACGCAGACCTGCTTATTTCCTCGCATCTGCCTTCTGTCTGCCCCTGAGCTATGATGACACATGGGAGTTGCTGCGGCAGACTGTGTGGCTGCAAAGACAGCAACATATTTACTGTCTGCTTCTTTTCAGATAAAAAAATTTGTCACCTCCGCTTTAAATTGTATACATAAAACTACTAGATAAAGCAGCAGAATATTTCTAGTAATACGGCACTATTACTCTACCTAAAGGCAAGAGACAGAAGATAAAACAGACTTTAAAGAAGTTCCAATTTGAATCACATGTTTTGCTCAGAATTCTTTTATAACTATAGATCACATAGATTTTGCATTACCTTAAAAAGAAACCTATGATGTAAGGTTTGTTTTTTGAAAATCAAAAGCTGTTGGTTTTACATAAATTTCCCTGCCCTTTTTTTTTTTTAAATAAAGGAAGACAATTTATTTGAAGATAGGAAAGGGGGAAAGGAGAGATGACAGTCGTACTGGAACAAGCAGGGAGAATTCAAAGTCAATTCCTCCTCTCGACTCTTGAAGTTACCCTAGTGACTAATGAGAACCCCAGAACTTTTGTTCTGTATTTCTTTTTCAGATCTTATGTTTGTCTTTTTTCCGGAAGAAAGACCAATACTCAATACTTTTAGTTATGCACAGTCTTCTTTTCTCAGCAAGTTTTCCCATTGAACATTTCTAGACATCTCATCAGTGTTTCTTCACAATGAAACTACCCTTGGCTGGCAAGGAGACCCTCCTGGCTCCCCAGGTCTTCAACATTTTCTCTTCATTTTATGCAGAACCGTCTCCCTCCACCCCAACACTCATAGTTGTCTATATACTGAATGTTAACTCCTGCTTCATTTCTTCAGATAACTTCCATGTTTGTGATTTTGAATTACAAGTGTCCATGTTATTTGTAATTGTCATCATGAGTAAGAACAGCTACTTCAACATTTGGGAAGAATGTAAAAAGATTTAATAAGGTTGACAACTTTATTCTACATCAGTGAATACCAGCACTCCTCACGCACAGTCCCATGCGGAGGACCCTCACCTGAGGGGGGCGACTCAAAGGAAATTCCCATCTGCACCCATGCAGACAGGTTTCTGATGTCTGATTACTTCCCTAGAAGTTATCTGCAAGGGGTGTTCATGTAGCAGCCAGGATAGCACTTGCAAAGCTGTCCCTCATGATTCTGTTGCATTTTGCTCCAGGGTTTCTTCATCTTGCTGTTTGGAACCATCATGGACCACAAGGTAATTTGAATTTGCGTCATTCATAGTGGCAGTTTCCATGTGGCCAGGGAAGCAGGAGGATGAGGCAGTTTGGATGGGAGAACGTGGGCCAGGGCGGTTGGGGTTGGGAGGATGGTTGAGGGCATACAGCAAGGAGGAAAGGAGAGAACTCCAGTCTTGTGTCTTGCTCTTCATTGCGTTGGCCAGGGGCTGTGTGAGACCTGTGGGGGAAAGGAACAGAACCACGACCACAGTTTTCATCTTAATCCCAACTCTTGTTATCGCTGCGCCCTAACTTTTGCTCAGGTCTCGTTATTCACCAGGTGTATGCTATGCCATCTGATGCTGGTTTTGCCAAGGTCACTGGTCCTGAGATCTCAGGACACAAGTGTGAGTCTGGAGAGACTTGGAGGCATCTGTGAGGTCACCCTCTCTGTCACTGCTTTTCAGATAAGACATGCCTTGAGGACGCGGGTGTCTTCGCTGAGGAGGAGCCCAGGGCAGCAGAGGTAAGCCCGTTCTCTCAGGCACAGTACTGGGCACCCAGGGTCCTCCTTAACTGCGCGGAGATGGGTACTGCCACTTGGTACTCAGGAGTCATCAGCAAAGAGAATCAGCAGGGCCCACTTCTTCACTCACTTTGTTCTGCATCTTATGAATTTGGAATACCCTGCTGAAATTGAAAGTCCTAAGAAGATGCCCTTTGAGAGTATTTTACATGTTGAGTTTATTTGAACTTGACATTTGGGCCCACTAAGATGGGACCACATGAACTGAGGGAACATAGATTTATAAAAGGTGAGAGCTAGGAAATGAGTGCTGAGTTAGAAATGGGATCCAGTCCAATCCACTGAATTTACAGGAAAGGAAGTTAAGGACCTACAGGATGTGCCCGAGGTCCCCCAGCTAATCAGGAACAGAGTCAGAGTGAGGAGCAGCTGTCATTAAAACCTCTCTCCATTCTCCTTGTGCAGAACTCTTTACAGTAAAGCACACTTTCTTGGTTTGGAAAATCCATATATTTATAAGTCTTGAAGAGACTTTTGACTTGGCTACTTTCTTTTAAGGCACCAACCAAAATTACCTATATTTATGTACTAATTAGAAGTTAGTTTTCAACCAATAGATTTTCATAAGAATTACTTCCTTGGAAACAAACAGTCTAGATACATTGTAAACCACCACTCTTGGTTAGCTAGGACTCAGTGTGACTTTTAGTACCGCAGTGCATCAATTTTAACCTTTGCGTTTTCTTCACATTTTACCATTTCTTAAATTGGAATGTATCTTGCAGTCAATTAAATACGTCATGGCCTAACTGGCAAGTTTTGCTTCTTTTTTTCAGCAAAATAAAAATAATCATATTGCCTACAAATTACACTCAGTGAAATAGTATGATTTAGTTCTTTGTAGCTGTTGTCAATTTGGGTGCTTCTCTTTATATCTTCATTTCCCAATGCTTATCCCTAGGCAGGCTAAGCATAAGTATAAATACACATTCTTTTCTGTCAACACTGCTACTCATTGTGTCCCCTGTTACTCCTCCCCATTTAGAATGTGCCATTAAACTCAACCAACGGATCTAAGTTAATGAATCATTGATGACAAAATGTGAGTATTCAAAACTCTAGGAGAAACTTCACTTGCAAGTTATACTCAGCCACTTGGGGCCCCTGTCAGTGCCCCACTGCCACCGTGAGAGCTGGGCAGAGGGCAGGGAGCGGGGAACTCACCTTTCAGAAAGCAGAAATGAGTGCCCAGCACATGAATGAGTCTGCGTGCATTTTCCTTAAGACCTGTCCCCTGAGTTTGCTCGGCTAGATTTAAGCACATGAGTATTTTCTTCCCTCTGTGAGAGGATGCTGCTGGACATACCGCAAGGTCTGTCCCACTCATATGCGTTAATTCCACCTTGTCAGCCAGTGGGATGCTTTAGTAGCCCCACTGCAGGGAAGAAAGACTCGATGGATTGAAAGCAATAGGCCAGTCTCTCCCTAAGGAAGTGGGGCTCAGAATCACTCCTAAGGGATTGTGGCTGCCCCCTAATAGGCCAAGCCTGAGACCAGGGGAAACAGCTGTTGGGTAACCATAGAGGGGAGACTGAGTCACAGAATG
>PVJO010030924.1:0-14916 GCA_004026905.1 Hystrix cristata
GGAAGCTTACAAATCAGAAAATAATATGCCCTTATAATTTTGACAGTTTTTTAAAGTTTGCAAAGTATTTCCAAACAGATTACCCCTGTGAGACTTCTCAGTGTCCTAAAATATGCTGAAAGATGGGCCTGAACACTCAAACTCAGTTCAACTATCTTTGTCCGTGGTCACCTCTCTCAGCTTGATATAGGATTAGGGCGTGGCCTGACCTGGCTGGGAAGATGAACATAACCTTGCGGAGTGGCTTTGACCTGACGTCAGCCTGGGGGGCGAAATTCCAATCGCCCCTCTTCTCACGGGATCCAGAAACTCTCAGGAGAACAGAATCCAGATAAATATAAATGGCACCACGAGTTCGCCCTCTTGCCTCGCTTGCCTCTCCCGCCCCCTGGCTCGCCCCCTCTCTCCCCGCGCTCTCCCTTCTGCATTGCCACTTGCCCCCTGCTCCCTAGTCTCCTAGGCCTTTTCAGATTCCTAATTGCAGCATCAGCTGGTTATTTTACCCACCTCGCCAAACCAGTCTCCCTTTTGTTACTTAAATAAACTTTCCCAATGCCCTAAAATTCGCTCCTGCAATTCATTGCCTGCACGAATAAAGAACCTGGAGATGTATTTTCTAAATCCCCCTTCCCATCCAACAACAAGCCTAGTTACTCGCGACTTTTACCCACATTTGTTTTGACCAATTATCAGTATTTTGTCAATATTTTTAATTAAAAATCATCACCCTTAGGCTGAGGGTGTTCCTAGCTTGTGAGAGGGCCTGGGTTTGATCTGTAGCACTGAAGAGGGGGAGGAAGATTCATTTTTTTTCTAATGGAGAAAATCACACAGGAGCAAGACAGTGTTGACCGCATTATGAAAAATTCAAGGACATAGAAAAATTAAACGGATGACCACTCAAAAACATTTGCAAGAAATTCTAAGTGGGTACTATTTCAATTTTTAGAGTTTACAATAAATCTGCAAGGCCCTAAGAACAGACTAGCCATTCTTTGGGAGATGACAGATCTTTGGGAGAAACATTCGATGTCTATCACTTAAGTTCTCCCCCCAGAAAAGGCTACCTAAAAATACAGATCATATTTGTCAATTAAAAAATATGAAAATGCAAAAAATGCAGATCATTATTGTTTGAGTCTATGTTTGTAAATTCATCTACTCACCAAAGTTTATTTTTAACTCCAGAGTCCAAATATCTGAGTCATTCTACACACATGCATTTCTAGCCTGAGTTCAAGGCCACATCTACCTTCTGGTTTTAACTCTCCTACTAAACAAATGTCTTTTTGTGGCAGGCTTTCTTTGTGTAATTTTTTGGGGCATTTTTTTGCCTTTTGGTGGAGACTTTGCTGTTTAAAATAGCCTCCAAGCACCTGGTGTAAGTGGTGTCTTATGTTCCCAAGTTCCAGAAGGCCATCATGTGCCTTAAGCAGAAAATATGTACATAGATAAGCTACACTAGGCATGAATTACTGTTCTGTTGCTCACAGAGTTCAATGTTAAAGAATCAACAAATACATCAAACAAGGTGTCTCTAAACAAAAACACATTAAAATAAGTCATGTATTGATCAGTTGACAAAAATGTTATGACCAGAGTCCCATTAAGAATCTAACCCAGTATTATCCCCTAGAGGGTGTGGTTCTGTAGTCACTAATTTAATGTTCACAATGATTCCGCAGAACATAACTACCACAAATAATAGTAATGAACTCCCCATCAGTGGTGTGAAGGTAGGGTTCCTCTGGACTGTTTTTATATTTCCTACAGTTTCTTAACTCTGAGTCTCCTATTAACATTATAGAACAGCTCCAAGTCCTATATCTATCCTTTCTTGGCAAATATCAAGGATATTCTAAAATTTTTCTGTAGCTTTTTAAAATACGTTGGCTTTCTTCTAGAGTCAACATTCTCCACCCTTCTGACAGAATCTGACTAACCCTGTTTAAGCTTTGGTTCCTTAGCATGCATATCATCTTTGTACAGAGCCAGTCCTTTAGTTGGTAGCTTCAGCCACTTCTTAGGCCGTCCTCCCCTGCTCTTCCTTGCTCCTGGATTACATTCCTTTTGTGAGCAGACTTCTAAACTTATGTCTTTGGCCAGGGAACCAGACCTATATTTTTATCAAATTGTTTAAAATACATTTTTCAGCAACCATCTGACAAAAATTCCCTTTCTTAAAATCTACAATATGAGTATTTTTCCCCAGTGTCATTCACAGAGCCTTTACAAACATCTGACAGGACCCTGAAACTCCACGTTCATTTTTGCTCTAATTTTTTAGAATTGTTTATTATGGAAAATTTCAAATATATACAGAAATACAGAGAATAGACAACAAATTTAGGGCAGGCATAGGGGAGCTGCCAACGATTACCAACATTCTTCCAGGCTTTTGCATCTATTCCCTCTCTTCTTTGTCCTGTTTTGCTATGATATCTTAGAACAAAACAAAGACAATGTGTCTTTTTACTTGTAAGAACTTCTGTGCGCATTCATAATAAAAAATTGTTTTCAACATAACCACAATGCAGTTATCGAACCTTACAAAATTCATACTTTCTGATCTTTAAGAACTCAGCATGTATTCAAATTTTTGTTATCATCTAAAAAGCTAAACAGTTCCCATATTGCATCTCACTAGGCGAGACCGTGTGTGAGGTGGATTAATGTGGACGGGTCAGCTCTAAATGAGTTTGTAACAAGGGAACAGCTCACTCAACTAAAAGAATTAAATTGGAGGACTGGCCCAAGCAAAGTGGAAAACTAAAACTATGCAGCAACATCATGAAGCAGGGCAAGGTCCACAAAGTACCAAAAGAACTAAGAACCTGAGGAAGGAAACTAATTGGATAAAAGACTGGATTATCTTAAGGGCACAAGGATGTTAGCTGGGAAAAAAGAAATCTTACTTCAGATCAATAGAGTAATGAAAAACAGGTATTAAAAAGAACACTTTATAGTCATTGTATCTAGTTTATGTGATTTCCTAAACCTTAGTTTCATAAGCACCCTTGCACAGCCTGGCACTTTAATAATTACAGCTTTAAAATGCTCATGAGTACAAGTTCATATTTTATTTCACTAGACATCAAAATAAAATAACCATGAAACATCGTGTTAAGCAGATTACAGTGATGCAACTATCTCTTGGACTCTTACCTATCTCAATTTCTTGGATTTCTCTTGCCAGAAGAAAATGGAGATGGCCTGCAACTTATCAGGATGACAATTAACAGTACAGATGACTAAGCCAGGCACTTCGCAACATGTGATGGTTACTGTTTCTCTAATCACTACCTATATTCCAGATGTGGAAACTGAGGCTTCCTGCTTAAATGATATTGTTAGGGTTGTATCTGGTAACCAGCCAGGCTGAGACTCTAAAACTGGCCTGGCTGACTCCAGAAACCTCAAGCCACATGCATCAAAGGCCGGCACAACTAAGACACCAGGATTCTCAGATGCTTCCCTAACTTCTCTCTGCCTGAGAGATGCACGAAGGGGAATTTTCAGGTAAGTGAGCCATGCTCATTAATTTCAAAAAGGGAGAAAAGCAAGTCAGGTAAATAATGAATTCAAGTTTGTTTTCCTTCTCACTCTCGCTCTTTCTCAGTTGCTGAGGACTGAACCCCTGGCCTTGCACGTGCCCGGGGAGCATTCTACCACCGAGCCACACCCCCAAACCCTGCTCATATTTTGGGGGGTTCACTATCAGAAGCTGCTCTAGAATTGCCCAACCTCCCTCACATTTTAAAAAATGCTTTTGTGTTTAGGTACATTTCTTTGTGTTCTCCCCCAAGCTAAGCCAAGACAGAATCTAAAGAAGAAATGAACTGCAACTTAGCACCGCCCTATCAATTCTGCAATATTTTAATTATCATATGAATAAAAAGTAGTTAAGTATAGCTCTGAAAAAAACTTAATGATCACTTTAAACAAGGCCACTGATGTTTGTCTACATGAAGTCAATGTTATTTTAACACCAAAAAGGTTAAAAGTTGTTTTATTTCTAAGAAAAGTGGCTGTCAACATCTTTACCATCACTGAAGGGTAATTTTAGCATTTCAAAGGAATTTTTTCCTAATTGTATTTTGAGAAACACATTTTTAAAAACACTTATTCACCAGGAACCCACAGATCTTGTCAAATCCAGTATTTCGTATTCTAGTACAAGTCTGAACACATCAACTCTGAAAGAATTCCTTAAGGCTTACTAGACCAGCTTCTGTGATTCAATTTCCAGCCAACTAGGAATTGCATCTCATAGGCTACTGCACTGCAACTAATTTACAGTCACTGCAAGGAGAGATGGGGAAATTCAACCAAGTTTTTGGCACTGAAACTTTCCAGAAGACCTACAATCCCCCAATGGACAAATTTGAATTAATATTTTACATAATTGGTATCTGAATCCCGATTTGTTTACTCATTTGACTTAATTTAGCAATGCAGGTGACTATGCCATGTACCTAGCAGAGCAAGACAGTTTAGTCTTCATGGCGGTGACAGTGTGTGCGTTGTGCACAACCACATCAGGCACCATCAGGTACATCGGGAGGCAGGGGACACAGGAGCCCCCGCTGTCCACCCAAGAGTGTCGACAGTGCCACAGAGTCCCTGTAGCACCCAGGACCCCAGAGAGCATCAGATCTCACTCTGCTCTGGGTTGTGGATACGGTCTGAGAGAAGGCAATGGCTGTCCCAGGGATTAGATACCAGCTCATCTAATTTCATTAGCACTTAACACTCTCTGGTGGCTCTGCATCTTGCTTCCTAGTAGTGGTTTTCAAATTGTGGTCCCCAGACCAGCTGCAACTGCAACCTTTTTGAGTGTGACAGATAATTTTATGTGCCATCTTGGCTAAGCTATCGGATACCCAGGTAACTGGTAAGATATTTATGAAAGTATCTGTGAAAGTCTCTCTGGGAAAGATTAAAATGAATTAGCAGACTTCACAAAGGAGATAGCCCTTGCCAATATGGGTGGGCATCATCCAATTTACTGAGGACCTGAACGTACCATGAAGACTGAGAAAAGGCAAAAATCATCTTCTCTGCTTGGAGCCATCACTTTCTCTTGCCTTCACAAATCAGTGCTCATGGTTCTCTGATCTGTGAGCTCAGACCAGGATTCACACCAGTAGTTTTTTTTCCTACCCTTAGTTCTCATCGCTCAGGCCCAGTGAATTATACCTATGGCTCTCCTGGTTCTCCAGCATTCTTGTGGCAGATCTTGGGACTTCTTGGCCTCCATAATCACATGCGCCAATTCCTACAATGAACCTCCTTATGTCTCTCATTCATCTGTATCTCCGTGTCTCAAACATGTAAATATACATATATAACTTCTATTCCTCTGCGATACCCTATGTAATACACCTGGAAACTTGTAATAAATGTAAACTCTCATGCCAGTCCCAGATCTCTGATCTGAAGGGCTACAGCTGGACCCAGCAATCTGTGTCTTATTACAGCTCTCCAGGAATTCAGATGTACAGTAAAGTTTGAGAATCACTGCTATAAAAGATGTATTTAAAGTGATCATTTAGATTGTCATTGCATTTGGGTTTAATTTCCATTGAATCTATTAGATATAGTTTATGATTGTCTAATATTCCTTTAAAAGTAACTATGTTTTTCTTCTTTGTAAGAGAGAATCTTTTCATCAATTTTTTTTTTAATATTGAAGCATGGGACTCTTTATTTTTTATTTATTTATTTATTCTTTTTTTGGAGCCGGGGATCGAACTCAGGGCCTTGTGCTTGCAAGGCAAGCACTCTAACCACCAAGCTAAATCCCCAGCCCCTTCATCAATTTCTTGTACCCTGAGTGTCTACTTTGAAGACAAGGATACGCAGTATATTAACTATTGCTACTATTATTTGATTATGAAATTTTATTTTTTCATAAAATAAAAAAGTAAACTCAAAAAAGAAGGAAGATCTGAATTTACCAAAATTTGAGTGGAAAAGAACATGTGAAATATTAATTTGAAAGTTTTTTAAAATTCCATATCTCCCCATCATTCTCTGGAACAAATGTCTTATGATAGTTTAAAATACTTCATTACGTTGCTCACATTTAGTTGATGTCCTGTGTTACACAGGTTCTCAGCATTTGAGGTGACTCTCAGTAACTGCCTAAAATGAATTTCACCCTGAAACCAGAATTTTAGGATGCTGAAGCAAGTACTCTGAAAGGGACTGAAACTGAGTGAAAGTCTCACCTTCATCACTTCCCACATGGGAGCTCTTGGAAAATTCACTTGGTCACTTTAAGTCTCAGTTTCCCCAAATGTAGAATGAAAATTATCACACAACCCTCATCATAAAGAACTTATGAGAATTGAAGATATTTAAAGCCTACTGCCCAGCACAAAGTAACTCTCTGTGTACAATAGTAATTTTATCATTAATAGCTATTAGAACTGTTCAAGTTTAAATATTTCTGAATATTTAAACTTTTAGAAGGTAGAGGATGTAAACATCTACACTGTTTTCTATAGAAATCATCTACTGGAATGGGGTGTATATAGCTCGCTGATAGAGCATTTATCCTAGTATGTGCGATGCCCTGGGTTCAACCACCAGCACCATGAAAAATTTAAAAAAAAAAAACAATTGGGGGCGGTTCTGGGATCGAACTCAGGGCCTTGTGCTTGGCTAGGCAACCGCTCGCTCTACCACTGTGCTAAGTCCCCAACCCCGAAAAATGAAAACATTAAAAAGTACCCAATAAGTGATTTTTAAAAAAACTGTAAGAAAGTTACAACTACATTCATTTCTAACAAAGGATGTCATGGTAGAATAATAGCTTACTTCTGCAATTAAATGCAATATATACAATACCTAACCACAAATATCCTAATCAAGAGAAAACATGTCATAATATTTTCTTTAAAGGTCCCAGAACTGTCACAGGGGAAAAAAGCCAAGGCACAGTACGGACTTGAACAGATTAGTCAAGAATGTGATTGAAAGAATTAAAGAAATTACATTTTGGCAAGGCTGAATCAGAAGGCAGGCAAAATTCCAAGTTCCATCTGGTTCATTCAAAGGAGTACTTCCCTCCTGTTTTACAGCTGATAATTTAATATTCAAACATTTTATAAATCAAAGAGCAAAATGCCATGTGTAAAGAAATGGCACTTAAGGCTCTTTTAACTATGTATTGACTTGACATAAGAACCATTATCAAATACTGTTTAACAAATACTAGACAGATGAGTGTGCTGCCCTTTTACAGACCTAGGTCTGAGTTCTAGCATGGTCATTTATCAGCTGAATGACCTTGGGCAAGTCCTTGAGCTTCCTAATCCATCTTCCTGCTTCTACTTTTGTCTCTCCTACCATGCTGACATAGCAATCATACAATCCACAAGTCTTCAGGAAAGCTAAAGCTCCTCCTACCTAAGGGCCTTCTCCTATGTGGTTCCCAAGCATTAGTGTTCACAGCCCTGCTCCCAACCTTCACTCAGCCAATTCTACTAGTCTTTCTGGCCGGAAGTCCCTTTTCTGGAAGGACTTCCTTGCCTAGGATAACTCAGATCCTCCTATGACATGTTCCCTTTACTTACTTTTATAATTTGTCACCATTACAATAGTATTGCCCATTTACAACTTTCTGTGTGATGTCAGGCTACCCCACCAGGCTGGAAGCTGCATGGAGTCAGGAACCGTGTCTGTTCTACGCTGTATTTCTAGCACCAAGCACAGTTCTGGAGCACAGGAGAGGAGATGTTTACAGTCCTCTGGGTATTGTCTCAGCAGGCCAGAGGAGCCATTTAACTTCACAGGGCAAAGAGGTAACATTTTCAGATCTGCTAGATTCTCAAACATGCAATATTGTGAGATGACTCAGTTCTTTCAAAACCTTTCTGATTTCTGAAAGTAGACTAAAAAAAAAAAAGCTGAAAACCTGTGAATCCTCCAAATTTAGACAGATAGCTAACTTGAGATTAAAATTCTAGGGATCGTGCTTATAAATCCTAATAACCTAGTATACAATATCTAGTATTAAATACCATGATGGATAACAATTATGTCTTCCATGTAGACACTGGATAAAAGCAGCAAATGGACAAACGTGTCTGCTTCCCATTTGCCCACGTCCTTCCCACCTGCTTTTCTATTCTCACTGCAACTAGGAGAAGCCCTGGGGAAATGACATGGGCAACTACTTGGGCTTCTCACAATCTTGGTTATACTGAGCCATACAAGTTGCATTAAACCATCCCTTCCTTGTCCTGCTCCGGTTCATCACTTGTTTCCACCAATTTTTGACCCTGGCTTTCTTCCCTAGTCCCTCTTATCTTTTCTGGCTTTCCCTTACTCTCTCCCACTAACCTCTCAAAATGGGAGGTCTAACAATACTGCAGAAATAGGCTGGATTTAAAGACTCCCGGAGGTAAACCATCTTGAAGAAACTGCTAAAACCAGGAAATGTACCCAGAGTCCGGAAAGGGGAAAAGGATTACATAAAAAATGATACAGAGTTTAGGGAAAGAATGGAAAAAGAAACAGGATAAAATGGAATAGACAAGACAGCTCAGCCTCTCACTCATAATTAACACATTCCCTCCCACAGCCCCACAGAACTAGACTCTGGGGCTTGTATGTTTGCTCAGGTTGCTGGCCACTGACTCCCACTTCTAAGAGAATTTAATGTGCCAAAGGAATCTGAGTCACTTCCCATGGTGCTTTGCGAATATGGCTTCTCTATTATTTTGTTCAGTCGGAAGATCTGCAATCAACCTTACATACAGATGTGGGGAGAAAGGAGTGGCTAGAATTATGTTATTAAATAAGCTTGATTTTTGGAACAAATACCTTCAGAGACTTCATAAAGCCCAGTTAAAAACATCAAAACATCTCTTTAGAATTACCAGTATTCAAAACAATATAAAAATTACAACCTGGAGGGAGCCTGCCAAAGATTAAGTGTGCTTATTTATTCCAACTGTAGTGTATATGTTTTCAAAAACACATGTGATTTTCAGTGTTTTGCATCCAGTCTAGTGGTATTGAGAGTGCTGACATTCCACACATACGCACATCAGAAAATGAGTCCTTGCTCCAAAAGCCTCAGAGTTATGTGGAGAGAACAGATTAAAATCCACCCAGTAAGTTTTCCCCAATGTTAAATCTACCGTGCTTATTTCCCTAGGGAACTTTCTAACCACCCCCTTCTTTGTGTATGCCATCCTCCAACCCCAATTAAGTATTATTTTACCCTCTGGAAGCTATCAGGAGATGAAAGGAGTTCCAGGAAGACCTAGGCTTGCTTTCCCCACACAATGGCCAGCCACCTGCACAGGGATTTATCTCCCAGCTTCCTAGTTCCTATGTCATGGAGTCACTGCTGCCTGCACCCTAGACAACAAGGAGGAGAAAGAACAAAGGGGCCAGGTGGCTGGGGCAGAGGGAGGACAGAGTAGCTTCTCTGTCACACTCCCACAATGCAGCCTGTGGCGTGGGGAAGCCAGGTTGCTCCCATCTCAAGCTATGTGCCCAGACAGCTGTTAGAGTTGGAATAGGAAAAGGAAAGGAAAATATTGTAGTCCTTTCCAAGGACAGCCCAGGCTTTTATTCTGAGGCAAAGAAAACTGTTCAACCTTAAACAGACCCTATCCTGCAATGCCATGGACATTCCTCCCCAGTTCCATTTGATCTTGCCATGAACAACTCCTTGACAATTCTTTTCAGGGTAAGCTGAAGAAATTTAAAATGAACTAAGTTAGCCATGAGAATGAGGTTCCATCAACTGTTTACTAATCACTCTTCGCCCAAAAGACCCAGTCTGCCATGGTGGGGGCGGCATGCTGAAGGTTTCCACTGGGCACCTGCATGCATTCACAGGAGAGGAGAGATCTTGGAGAGTTTTGATGTGGTCATCTCTACCTCCCCAGAAGGCTTTTGAACAAGAGACTGAGAAGAACTATTAAAGTAGAAGAGAGGAAGAAACAAAACCACACAGAAAGTTGAAAATTCATATATATTTCCTTTCCCTCTATTTCTCTGTGGTAGAAGGAAAAAGAAACAAATTTCTTTCAAATAACTAATGAAATTACAGTGCTCGCTTTGGCAGCACATATGCTATCTAATGAAATTATAAATACTAACTTTATAAGGTCTCATTTATAATTGGATGCAATACAGTTCTCCAACCACATCACAAAATTCCTGCCATTTACACATTTGTACTTACCCTCACCCTCTATTTTTATTTCATAAGTATAAACATGGTCACTTATAAAAATCCTGAAGAGAGAAAAAAAAATAAAGTACAATTCCCAGATAAATTTTGCCACAGTTAATATTCTAATACATCATTTCATAATTGTTCTCTGCAAAAATACAGATATAAATACATAGCAGGTTAGCTGGGAGTATATTTATATAAATTACTAATACTACACCTGTTTGAGTTTTTCACAGAAGCCATGAATATTGTTTATACAAATAAACAGAGACTTTTTTACATTCGCTTCTCAAACATTCTTGGCACATATTCCTTCCATTTACTGTTTCTTTTTTTTTTTTTTGGAATAGTGGTACTGGGGATCGAACTCAGGACCTTGCACTTGCTAGGCAAGCACTCTACACTAAGCTAAATCCCCAACTCCCCATTTGCTGTTAAAGTAGAACTCAAAAGCACAAAGGAGGATCATTACCTGCTGTAGAGGGTTAAAAAGCTTACAAGGTAACAAATTCATCTGCAGGGGAAAAAAAAAAATATCAAGACATTTGTCCATAATAGTCTTTTTTTTTTTTTTTTTTGTGGTGCCGGGGATCGAACTCAGGCCCTTGTGCTTGTAAGGCAACACTCTGATCACTGAGCTAAATCCCCAGCCCCTGTCCATAATAGTCTTTTCTCAAGGAATTATAAAGAATTTTTAGCACATAATAGAAGAATTTAGCCAAATTTAAAAATGTAAGAGAAAGAGTATTAACTATCAAACAGCAAAGGCTATCACAGTTGTGAATTTTCATGAAATGTAGATCTTAACAAGCAGGATACACATTTATCAACATATCCTGCAGGGTATTACTGCAGTCCTCACGAAAGATAGACAACAACAAACTGCTAGAAGATACAGGTTCTTTCTTTAAAAATTTATTTTTGAGGGGCTGAGGATTTAGCTCAGTGGTTAGAGTGCTTGTCTTGCAAGCACAAGGCCCTGAGTTCGATCCCCAGCACCAAAAAAAATAAATAAATTATTTTTGTCTAAATTGACAGATGATGTTATATGTTTTTATCATACACAAGATATTTTGAAGTGTAGTGTACATACACTGCGGAATGATTAAATCTAGCTAATTGACAAGCCTTGCCTCGCATTATTACTATTTTTGTGGTGAGAGCACATAAAATCCATTCTCTTTACACTTTAAGAACACAATATATTGTCATTAACTACAGTGACCTTGCTGTAGAATAGAACGCTTGAGTTTTATGATTACATAATCGTAATTATGTAGCCTTAGACTAATACCTTCCCCAGGTTCTTAACTACATGATCAAAGACTCGGCCCTAACAGGAAACTAGATTTCATATCAACATTCTTTAGCCTAAAACTTGCCATCCACCACCACCTTCCCTTTCACAGCATGGGTTATCCCCCTACAGAAATGTCAGAGTTACATACACTGTGTTTTACTTTTGTGGAGTTGTAGACTAAGTAAGGCCATATATACACAGACACATATATGCTTCTATCATTTTTAAATGATACTCACCATGCAGGAAGAGAATTCCTAATCAGCCCTATCTTTTAAACTACACAGAAGACAATTTCATTGAAAGAGGCCTAATACATCTGTAGATACAATAATCTGTTCAGAACCAATATCCCCACAATCAAGGCCTATTTCACGCTCAACTTCGCCAGTAGCTGATTTTAATTTATCCTCCTACAACCATTTTAAAATTAACACACATTCTGTTCTTTTGTTCCTTGTTTTGTTTTGAAGACAAGTCCTCGATATGTAGCTGAGGGTGCTCTCAAACTTGCAATCTTCCTGCTTCAGCCTCCCAAGTGCTGGAATTACTGATTGCACTACCACGCCTGGCTCACTTCCTATTGTCAACTCAGGCATTCTGTCTTGCACACACTCTTCGCCAAGCTTGTTTTCATTCTTTCAATGGGTTTAGATTTATACAGTGCTACAGAGTAATACATTCCTGAATACAGAAAGAACACCCAGGACTTTTCAAGACTGTTTTGTGAATTCATGTCCTTCCCCACTGACAAAACATTACAGTATATTTTCTTGTTCACTGGATCCAAGATACTGTCAGCTTCACATTACAGGGGCTCACAAAATTTAGCCTATAACCCTCTGTACCAAGCAAAACACAGATTATCAAATGAGCAGCCAGAATGTCTAAGGGAGTCTCACACTGCAATGTGAGAAGGCTGAAAAAGGACACCAAAAGAGGGAGATGCTAATTAATTCTTCTCCTCATCAGCCCCAAATGTTTCAAACAACAACGGATCTGGGAACACAGTTTTGACATTGTTGAGATAATGACTTGATTTGTTCCCAAAATGCTGGGAGAGCTGCTGAAACCCTATCTGGTGAGAACCATTTGTACTCTTTTCTTCCCAAAGCCAGAAGCAAGGCTTGCTTCCAAAGACAAGGATACTTCCTGTCTTTTTTCCAAGTTGGCAGTCCAGGGGCTGACTGGCTGTGCATTAAGCCCTTCTCAACCTGGCAATGAATTACGGGCTACTTTAGCAACATCTGTTAGTTGCCAAAATAGAACTTCCTGATCCATTCTATTAAAATACAGATACTTTACAGTGTATCTGGAAGAAGAAATGAGGACACTGATTAGCTTGCATTACATATTTATAGCAGGGAGGAGCACAATGAAAATGGTTACAGAACATGAAACAAAAGAAGAGCTAGACTTGATGATCAAGAGTTACATAGTAGAGAAGTGGGGGAGGGAAGGTGAAAACTTCCACAACCATGAGACTGCTGCCAAGTACCTAAGGGCACTGCCCTCTGGTCAACCTCTAGCCAGCCCTCTCCTACCCTCCCTCCCAGCCAAAGATCTTAAGAAGTTCACCTACACTGGAGTTTTGCAACACTTACACAATTGACATCTGGGGCTGGACAATGATTTGTTGGCGAAGGGGCTGTTCTCTGTAATGCAGGGTGTTTTAGAGCATCCATGGCCTCCCCACATCCCTGCCAGATAACAGGAACACACACCCTCCTGGTTCACCTGTAACCAAGATGTGGCCGGACGTTGCCAAATATGCCCTGTGAGACAAAACTACCCTGGAAAGGAGACTGATGACTGGACCGGGGATGTAGATTAGTGGGAGAACAAACACTTTTTGGGGACGTCCAAGGCCCCGGGTTCAATCCCCAGGAACACAACGCATGCACACGCGCACAGACACACACACACACAGAGTGATTATCTAGGCCACCATGTATGCAGGATATTGCTTGTATACTGAAAATTTGCATCAGCTCTGATGACATATGAGAGCCGAATTTCCATCCACTGTCCACTCATCAATCCATGTACCACCTTGAAGAGCCCACATTTTCTCCAAGGGTTCTATCCAGGCCAAGAGAAGCATAGCATCCACTGTTGTTTGTCCTTCCTCACTTCCCACTCACTCCTGACCCAGCAGCCAGCAAACTTCTGAAATGACTACTGTTGCCAAATCCAGTAAGAATGATTCAGTTCTCGTTGCTCTGCAAGATCCGACAAGAGCGACCACTCTGCCTCCTTGAGACACACTGGCTCTCCATGCTCTCTGGCCCTTCCGCCTCAGTCCCCTTTGCAGGCTGCTCTTCAGGGCTCCGTCTCAGCATTCTTTGCTCCTCCACCCCAAAGCAAATGATCTTATTACCTCACAACTGCAGCTACCACCTGGATGGGACAGACTCACAGAACTCAACCCACTGTACTGTTCTTTCTCTATTCTGAACTCTAAGTGCAAAGTTCGAACTGACATTTCCCTTTCAATTACCTAAAAACCCCTGAACGCGATCTGTCCATAAATGAGCTCGCCATCTCCTTCACCGACTCTCCAGGCTTCCTCTCACTTAGTAGTAGCCAGGTTCTTCCAGAAACCTGGGCACTCCCAGAATCTGACTTCCCTCTTCTCAGTCCACACTCTTCCTAAACCTCCAGTTGGTTCATTCACCTTTCTGTACGCCATGGCCACTGCCCCAGCCCAGTCTAGGTTTGCTCTCACCTGGGTATTATTACAGGTGTTCTCAGACTGACCTCATGCACCCAAATTGGAGAAATTGGCATTTGTAGTTTTAGGACTTACCAGCTTAAAATTATTCAATGATTTTCCACCACATGGCTTACTAGGCTCATTATCACCTACCCCAAACCCCATGCACACTCAATAGCCCCATCTAAGGTGAAGTCATAAACTCAGCTCTCTTGCTTCTGAATACAGGATGATCTTTATCCTCTCCACAGCCACATCCATCTCCTCACCTGGCTAACAATGCTTCCCCCAACACACATCAGCTTCAGCTTTCCTAGCTAATGATGCCAGCATTACATGTGAGCACTAGGCTGTACTTCCCCCATCAGAGCAATTATTCTGTGTATTTTCCTAATTCCCCAACCAAACACACCACATGTTTTCTTTTTGTCACTCAAACTCACTTAATTCTCTATACAGTGTTGGCTAGTCCCTCCATTATTGCTAATCTCATGTCTCTTATGGTTCATCACCAACAGTGAATATAAGAAGTACTTAAGACTGCAGAATGCCCTCAAGAACTATATATGGAACTAGCCTTCAAGATATAAAAGTAGAGAAATAATACATCATGAAATGTTACACACTTTCAGCATCCCTCATCTAAAAACTTGAAATCTGAAATGGTCCAAAATATTTAACTTTCTGAGCATG
>PVJO010030925.1:0-14908 GCA_004026905.1 Hystrix cristata
TAACTTTTTGTTAAGTTGATCTGACTCTTGGTGAGGGTGAGGCATTTATATCTCCTATTAAGATTGCTTTGGTGTTTATTTGATATTTTGTGTTCAGCAGGGTTTGTTTTATGAATTTTCATGCATCAGTATTGAGAGAATATATTTACAATATCTTCCTGTTAAATGATTCCTTAATTAATATGTAATGACATTCTTCTTCTCTTCTGATGAGTTTTAGCTTGAAATTTACTTCGAGAATGCAATTACTACCACTGCTTGCTTTTGGGGCCCTGTTCAATGGAATATTTTTTGCCATCCTTTGATTTTGGGACTATAAATTGATTTTTAGATTAGATGAGTCTCTTCAACTTTGTAGACCATTGGGTTTTGTTTCTACATTCAGTCTACCCATCTGTGTTTTATCATTGGGAGTTTAGGCTATTCGAGAGTTATTGATGACAGATTTTGACTTATTTCTGTCTTTTTATGTTGTGGATCATTTTATTTTCCTGTTTTATTTAAACATTCATCTTGCTTAATGTATTCATTCTGCAACTCTTGTATATGTTGGTTTTGTTTTGAAAGGTCTGCTGTAATCCTACTTTTATAAGTGATTTTCGCTTTTCTCTCAGTTGTTAAGATTCTGATTTTGTGTGGACATATGTGTTTTTTTTTTAACTGTAATGTCTCATAGAGAAATTCTTATATCACTGTAGTTATTTGGTGTTTTGTAAGCCTTGCTTAACTGTACATTGAGTTCTTTCACCATACTTTGAAAGCTTTCTGTTATAGTACCTGTATTCAGATTTACATTCCATGTGTGCTGTCGTCTAGTCTTTAACTCTACTTTGCCTTAGGTTAGTCTTAGCATCATCTAGTAGCTGTTGGATGAAATTTCCTTTATCAATTTGCTTAAGGTTTCTCTGGGTAAATCATTATGTAATTCCATTTGCCTTGATTTCCAAAACTCTATCTTCACATCAGTTATCTGCTTTTCATGAAGTCAGTAGAATTCTATATCCCTGGGATTTCATTTCACATCTTTTTGTGTAGTTTATTTCTTTGGCAAATTTTACATTAATAATTTGAATTTTTCATGTCAGTTCTTCCAATTTTTATTTGTTTCTCCATAAATACATTGACCAATTTGTATGATAGTTTCCCTATCTTTTGGGTTATGTAGCCTTTGAACTTATCAAATTTCTTTGCATCCTCTTTTATACAGCTCTGTGATGTTTGCTTTTCTTTCCAAAAGTGCCCCTTTGTTCTGCTTTGGGAGGATTGGAGGTCTTTGGAGGAATTTTTGCCTTTTTTAAAAAATACATTTGTGTGTGTGTGTGTGTGTGTGCGCGCGCGCGCGCACTCACTGGGGACTGCAGTCATATATAGTAAGAGAGATTGCTTTTGAAATGAGGATCTCTTTAGTCACTCTCTCTTTTCTAGTAATGTGTTCTTGGCTTTATTTGTCAAGAGCTTTTACCACTTCAATATATTCAATTTCATTGGTTTGGTCCTTTTCACTCTGTTGTAAGGAGAAATTTTCTACTGGATATAACAGCACCATAGATCCAACTATATATCAATCGTAAATTTTAAGGGTTGTTTTGATAATTTTACCCTTTTTCCAATAGTCTTCACAGAGTGCTATATACCGCTACTCATGGTTCATCTGGGATGTGGAGGGTAGTGGTGGGAAGAAGGAAAAATGAAAGAAGTGTGTTGGTGGAAAGACGGGAATATGGGAGAGATGTCAGTAAGTTAAAAAGAAAACAGAAACTTGGACTTTGTTGAAATTATTTTTATAACTGGAGTAAAAAGCTAGTGGTGAGAGAGTTTGAGAGAAATTTATGTAGGTAGTAGGAGGTATGCACATGAGTAGAAATGTATTTAGAGATTGAGGGAGGATGGGAAATTGTTGGAACCCATCAATATATTTGTAGTTATTTCGGTTTTAGTCCTCTAATTCCAGTTTTGTTAAGGATTACCCAGACATACTCTTGAATAGTTTAATTTATAGCACTGGTTAATTCTTATTTTATACTACATTTATACAAGGTCTGTTATATTTCTTCTATAGATAGGTGGAGAGGAAGAAGGCAAAAATAAGGTGGCAAGATAATGAGGAAAAGAGAACAGAAAAGAGTAGGGAGGAAATAAACTCGCAGGTGAGATGAAACATTGAAAGAGGACAAAGGTCAAAGGGGAAAATCTTGAAAACTAAAGTATAATAACTAAACAATTCAAATAAAGAAGCAAGATTTAAAAGAAGAAAAAAGAAAAACAGAAATAAAAAGCAGAAATCAGAAAGTATAAAAATCTAGAAGACCTGAATTAAAGAAGCAAGGCTAAAGTGCAATAACAACAGCCAAAAATAAAAATATAAATAAATATGAAAATCCTTACATACTGTTATGGGGTTAACTCAGAACATCCACACTGCCCTCTCTATATTGGCATCACAGTCTGATTTCTAGCAAACCAGCAGTTTCCATGGGCCAGGCAACTGACTGCCTATAGCCAAGGTAGCTGTTGCTTTCTTCACATGTGTATCCAGTTTGTAAGCTGTGCTCCAAGCACGATCCAGTGCAGGCATGCATGGGTTCTATTTGATTAATTGACTTGAGGGGAAAGTACCACAGACATCTCTGTGTCTTTACAGATTTGCTTCGCTTAATATATGACCCAAAAGCCACTGGCCCAGGTGTCAGTCCCCATCACTCTGCCTGGAGATGTGTGTCTTTACCCACTCACAAAACCTAGTGCTATTTCCAGGCTTGAGTACGGATCATCATTTGCCAGTGTGCAGGGCATGGAAGTGCATGCCATCTCAGGCCTGTCTAGTCACTGGACAAACAGTACGAGTGGGAGCACACTGTTCTCGCTCTGCCATGTTGCTCTCTGACCTTGGGGCCAGTAATTCTCCTCACACAGATCTCCCCAGTTGGACTCTGCTCTGTGTATTTGCTGCAGAACCAGCTTTCCCTGCCTTCTGCAGTCTCCAGCTAGGAGTTACTGGGGGGGTCTCTTGTGGAAGCCCACTGGAAATTATGACTAAGGAGTGTTATATTCCATGGACAGCACTCTATTTGATATGGGAGAAATGGGCGACTTGTGTGCGTGTGTGTGTGTGTGTGTGTGTGTGTGTGTGTGTGTGTGTGTGAGATGGGCAAACCTCCTCTCTCCCCACAATCCTACCACTCATAGGCACTGGAGCACTATTGTTTATAATAGGCAGGTGCCATGTTCTGCTTTTGGCTTCTCTGAATGCCCTGGTTGGACTTGTCTCACTTCATCATGCCCAGGTGGGGAGGATAGAGTGATTGAGAGTCTGTTCATTTAGCCAGGCCATCACAGAAAACCTGCTTTTCATTTAAAATCAAAAGTGACCTGCCTTCTTTGTTTCCACTATGCAGCAGAAAAAGCACTTTACTTCTGTGAAGTTGAACTGATAAAAACCAGCTCTCACATAGATTGCCAGGCTATAGTCTATTTCAGTCCACTCACTTCAGTTTTCTCTTGCTTTTTGGCAGCCATTTGGAGCCAGAAGACTGCACTTACATTTTAGATTTGTGTTCAAAGATTTACTACATTAGGATAAACTTATTTCATATCTTATTAATACACATTGTAATAATTTTGTACTCACGATTTATTCTTTGATAATCAATTCATCATTTTCTGCTAGTAGAACAACATTGTTGACAACATCTTTCAGAATATAGACACACTGGTGCAAATATCTAACTATTCTGTTCCATGCATCATATTCAACATCAAGTGAGAAATCTATGATTGAACATAGATTCTAAATTTCACTTGAAAATTTTAGTATGCCAGCTTTCAGAATGATAAGTGTGCTCCACTAGATTCTCAATTGTAACAATAGTAATTTCTAATTTAAAAAACTCAAAAAAAGATGTATGATATTACATAATATATGTCAATGCCAAATATTAAAGATGGAGTTTTATTGTAAAAGATAGAATATCAAATTTTGATACTTGGTTTACTTCATTATGGACGTATATGAAAAATCATATTGTTTCGATCCCCAGAACCTCCCCAAAAAGAAAAATCACATTGTTAAGATTTATATAAAAAATGTCCCCTGAAAATCTCTTATTTTAAGGGTGAAATTTTCAGAAAATGACTGAATCTTGGGGCATTATACATAGCTGAGTGTACTACTAAGAGGTAAAGCCAGTATGGAGGAGGTTTGTCACTAGGGGCATGCCTTTGGAAGTGATATCTCTCTGCAGTTCCTTTCTCTATCTCTGTCGCTTTCTCTATCTCTGTCTCTCTCTCTCTCTCTGTCTCTCTTTCCTAGTCATAATGGGTTGAGTGGACTTTTTACACCATTCTGTTTCTGATTTGGAGCTAGCCAGCCATGGACTCAACCCTCTGAAATCTTGAGCCAAAATAAAACTCTCCATATTAGGTTGTAGACATTAGCTTTTTGTCCAAATGATGGGAAAGCGACTAATACACATATATACAATTTTTTTCCCCTAAGAGTTGGTTTCTTGTAAAAGACTGTTTTTGGTCTAAAATTCTGAAATCTCATATTTCTCAAATTCTTCTCAAAGGAACTTTGACATAGTTATAGAATTTTAAAGCTTGAGGTGTCAAAATCATACTGAGAACCAAAACATTTTTCAAGCCACAAAGAATTGGAATATTATATGACAAACAAGATTTACTCTTTCTTCTTCCCTTCCTAAAAGAAAAACAAATTTAAAAATCTTTATTTCTTGGGAGTTTGTATTTCTTGGGAGTTGTATCATTCAAGGATCTCTGGGGGATATATATATATATATGTGTGTGTGTGTGTGTTTGTGTGTGTGTGTGTGTGTGTGTATATGCCTTTAATTCTACACACAATAAAATACATATCTTGTTTATGTATTTTAATCATACATTATTTTATGTAACATTTATTAATATTATATTTATTTATGTATTTGAAGATACTGTCTTATATGATTCTAGAATCTAATAAAGTCTGAAATTTGAGTGGCAGAGCATTAGGCCAGTAATTTAGACAAGGAAGGCCAGTTATAGTTTTAAGGAAAAATATCTTCAGAAAATAACATTTTTTTACATTTATTATAGACCCTAATCTTCCACATTTATGGTCTTTATTATAGACCCTAATCTTTATTATACACCCCAATTTTAAAAGTCACTTAATCATAGATATTAACTAAAACTATAAAATACTTTTATAACAACACTTACTATTTGATATTCCAACATAGACATGTTAACATATAAAAAACAACAATTACATGGTAGATAAAAGATTTTTTAAATGGAACATAAATTTATAAATTGGTACATAGTTATTAGAGGAATTCGACAGCTAAAAGCTGTCAGTTAACAGCATTCCTTTCAGCTAAAATGGCAAATTCTGACTATGGCTGACCAGAGAATTTTCATTTAAACTTACATAAACTATTTGTGAATTACTAGAGTATACTGAAACTGCATGCAGTGTTTTATGAACCAGATATTAAAAGCCCACAGAAGTAAACAAAACAATTTCACATTCCAGAATGAAAGCCACATCATTGACTAAGACAATGAACATCACAAGCTCACAAGAATTTCGATGTGGGAGACTTGTGAGAATGCTAAAAACAACAAAAGCAAATGCTTTCTTTTAATGGTCTCTTAAGAGCAACAAGAAAAAGAGAAAAGCTAATTACAGTTTACAGAGTTTTGTAGAACACAAACTGTCAACTCCCATTTGAACTGCATCTTATTTATTAAATGCAGTGACCAATGACAAAATAATAGATTAACAGTGCTTTGAGGTAATTGAATCTGAAAATTCTTGAAAGATAGTATGAATTAATTCAATAGTTTTGAATAATCTCTGTCCTCTAGATCTAGAGGGTTGGAAATCTGAAGAAGAACTTAATAAATTATATTTTTAAATAAGGAATAATTGAGAACACGACATACTTCGGGAAGATACAAATCAATACTTCATTAATATTTTTTACAAGAAAGAAAATTCACTTTGTATACCAGTGTTGTCCAATAGAAATATTCTGTAGAGTACCTATTAGTATTACGTATTCTAGTTGCCAAAATTAAATATAAAAAGAAACAAGTTTACTATTAACATTTTATTTAGCACAATATATTTAGAAAATATCATTTCTGTTTGTAGTCAATATAAAATTGTGAGTGAGATACATAATATTTTGGTAGTGTTAAAATCTGACATGTGTTTTATGTGTAAAGCACATTTCAATTTGTATGTTCCTTGAAAATTCAAAAACTGAGGGGATACCAAAATTTACTTTAGTCTACTGTTTGCATCTGCACTGGACATTCAAAACCCAACAATATTTTTGACAAAGACACAAAAATATACTCTTGTTCACCAACTCATTATTACTAACATAAATTTGAAAAAAAATCCTCAATAAATTGAAAAAAATAAATTTATCAAAATGTAATTTAATTTTTGAAGCCAGTTTATACACAAATGTTTATTTTAATTGAAATCTGATTGCCTTTTCTTTTTAGAAGAGTCTATAGATTTTATATTTTGTTAATAAAATATTTTACTTTCAACTTAAAATTTCATACTTATCTAGTTAAATCATATGTAAGATTTTCCTTTACTTCAGTCTCTTTATTTATCTTATTCATTTTCAGTATCATGTCACTGAGTAAAAATACATCGTGATACTTTTTTATTAAATATTTCCTCTCAGGCATTTCTTCTCCATCAAGGTTAACTTGAGCCAAGTCCATGACTCAGTAGATCTTTATAAAACTTTCCACAGCATGAGTATGGTATAAAATATAAAACTATTCAATTATGTGTCTTCTTTTTCTTGCAGCAGTTCTAGAAGATAGTAATAATCTATAGTGGCTAATGTGTTCATATATAGTATGCAATTATAACAAAATATTACATTATAGTTTTCTTAGAGTCTACTTCAGGGACTCTAAGAACAAATATTTTTAATATCTATCATACACTTATGATTCATTAAAGGAAAAATAATTTCTTCTTTTTATCACTTACCAGCCCAATTATTTAAATACAAAATGACCAAAATTGCATATTTTTGTTACTTTTTAAAATAAGATCACAAGAAATATAAAAACAATTTTATCAAATTGATTCAATACCAGAATCTACTGGTTGAAACGACATCTGCCTGCACAATGCTCAGGATAGTCAGTACGTCAAACAACATGCTGCCCAAGTGATGCGTGGGGTATACTGTTAAGGGTTTAACGTTTTAAACTTCAACCAAAGATCTTTGGCAAACTGTTACTGTAAAGAAAACAGTTTTTTTTTTTTTATAATTAGCTAAGATAATGATTTGACAAATATAGAGGATTCAAATACTTCTACTCCACAGGCTTGATTTTATTTACTCTTATAGTGTACAAATAATATTCCTATTCCTAGCATGAAAATTAGACACCTACAAATAAAAGGAGGAGAGGATTATTTAGGTTCACAGTTTGCAAGGGTTCAGACTGTCTCTGACATCATGTTGACCTGTCAATCATCACGGATGAATCTACCGCTGAGCATCACACCCCATAATCCAATTACTTTCCAAAGCCCCACCGCTGAAGGTATGAGAATTTTGAGGGACATTTTAGATCAAACCATAAAGTTTACAGATTGACAATATGTTCTTATAAATTTAGAAGCTTTTGAAGACAAAAGTTACATACGGTCATAGCTGACCAATGTTTCACTTTGACTGTCAGCCCTAATTTTCTTGTAAGACTATTTTATTGTAAGTGCTTTATCTCTCCCGGGAAGATCTTTAATTTTCTGTAAAAATTTTTGATCATTTTCCTTTTAATTTTGAAGAAATTTGTTCAATTTAAAATATATTTCGTTTTTTCCGTATCTCAAATGGATTTCTCTTTGTGTGAGAATAAAAGACATTTCATACCTGTTCGAGTTATAAGCATAACATTTGAAAAGAATTTAAATATTATAGCTAGTATAATTTTCTTGTTTTAGGTGAATGAATTTATACATGTTCTGGTTGTCAAAAATGCTTTTATCTGAATACATTATGAGTTTTCTAGAAACGTTTTAATATTGCTCAAGTAATACTGTTTAATGCTTTATTTAGATGACTATTTAGATTATCAATCTAACACAGATATTTAAAAAAAATTTTCATGTACACAGTAAAGTTCTGTCGCAGGACTTATGTGGTAATATCACATTAAGTTTTCATAAAGTTTTAATTTTGTTTTAATGTATACCAAACTTTTGATCATGTCCTTTGTAATTTTTTCTTTAATTCTTTGCCTAATTAAGAGAATGTTATTGATTTTCATGTATCTGTGAACTTACAGTAAGCTTTTACTACTCAGTATTGATTTCATTTTATTTTGGTTGGATAACAAACTTTCAATGATGTCAACCCATTAAAATTTATTGAGACACATGTTGTGGTTTAACACGTGGTGCATACTAAAGCATGTTTCATATACACTTGTGAAGAATAAGCATTTGTGGTATTTGGGTGTTCTTCATATGTCCCTGTTGTGTTTCCCCTGTCGGTTGTCCATTTATTTACTGGTTATTAAAATTGATGTATTGAGGTTTCCAACTAATATCGTTGACTTGTCTACTTCTTTCAATTACATCAGGTTTTGTTTTATATATTATAGGGCTCCCTTTGTCCTGAAAAAAATATCCTTCTTGGTCTTCAATAACCCTTGTCTTCTCTGGTACTTTATTTAGCCTGATATTTCTATAGAGATTCTTTCCAAGAAATACCTTGTCCTATTCTTTTATGATATTATGTAATGGATTCCAAAGTGAATAAAAGCAAATCAAGGAGTGTAGTCCATTTTTTCTGTAAATCTCTGCTTTTAATTAGAGGATGTGATATTTAATTATTTAATCTTATTCCTGATAAGTAGGATTTATATGAGGCAATTTGATATTTATTTACCAAACCTATTTCTTTCATATTCCCTTAACACAGGATCTAACATTTTTCCTTTGTTCATATATCACATATTACAGTCTCCTATGGTGTTAAATAAATACTTTTAAAACACAACTGTATTTCTATTCCTGTCTTTTAAAATTATCTATCATCTATCTATCTCTCTATCTGGCTATGTTTTCAGAAGTTTTGGCTATTATTTATTCAAACATTTTTCTCCCTCTTTCTCTACAACCTTTCTTATTTACAGTCATAATACAGAAATTGCTGTACTGTTTTTTTCTGGTTTTCTTTTTTTCACACGTTTTTATTTGCCCTCTCTTCGATTTTGCTGATTATTTTTCCTAACTTTTCAAATCTTATACATCTCCTCTAGTGAATTATTCAACATTGAATGCTGTGATTCAAGAACTTCTATTTATTTGTTTCTTCTTCTAGATCTTATGTACCTTTTATTCTCCTTCTTAAATGATACATTATTCTCATGCTTTTTTTAGTTCCTTTTTAATGAAAGAATTCCAGGGACTGAACCCAGGGCCTTCTCATCATATATATATATATATATATATATATATATATATATATATATATATATATATATATGATGTGTGTGTGTATATATATATATGTCTGTATAAATACATATATATGTATATATATGTGTATATATACATATATGTATATAAAATATATGTGAAAAATAGAAAACCACATACATATATACATTCATCTATTTTTATTTGTTAGATTGAACAGAGTCTTGTGAGTCAGTAAATCGCCAGGCTAGATTTGAATTTGGAATTCTCTGCCTCACCCTTTCAGAGAGCTTGGATTCCAGTAATACACCCAAACTGGCTGCTCTTAGTTCTTTAAACATATTTTTCTTGTAGTTGATTGAGTATACGTAATTCTTGTGTCAAGTAAACTGAATGTCAGAGAGTTTCCTGTTGTGGCTTTTTTTCCCCATGGATGATCCAAATGCTCTTTTTTTTTTTTTATACTTTATATAATTTTGTTGAAAACAGGACATTTAAATAAGACTGTTTTGGAAATCAGATTTTTTTGCTTTTATTATGGCTGATGCTGTAATGTTCAGTAACGTTATTGACTGATTTTCTCAATTCTATTCTCTACAACACATGGTTAGTCAACTGTTTTTGTGCCTAGTGGTCAGCTTTGCACAGGGATTTCTTCAAAACTTGAGACCAACAAATCCTCCAAATTTTTCTGAGGAGATGTGTTTGTGTGTGCGTGTGTGTGTGTCTGAGTGTGTGAGTGTGTGTGTGGGGGGTGCTTTCATCACGGGATTTGCTTTTGTGTCTCTCCACTTGATCTGAACAAAAGTGTGTCTTCGTTTTCATAGCTTTAATTTGACATCCTACAGAAGGTTGGAGAGTATTGCTCAGTTTCTTTAAATAAAATTCTTTTTTACTATAACCTCTTATAGGGGTTTCAGGCACCCTCTATCTGCTGTTCTCTCTCTCTCTCTCTTTCTCTCTCTCTCTCCTTCTCCTTCCCTCCTTCTCGCTCTCCCTCCATCTCTCTCCTTTATATCTCTTTTTTATACTTTTACACATTCTCCAGAAATAGAGCTATTGTAGACTGCTCTTGTTTGACTAATATAAAATGAGCTAGATTTATACTTTGAAAACACACCAATTAAGGAAATGAAATAAATTGGTAGACTTTATGGTTATTGTTTATTTCAGATTTCTAACAAAGGCACCTATAAAAACACAATGACTTTGTCACACTAACATAAAGAAGAGAAATATCCTTAGGCAAGTCAAATAAACAGCCAATTTTGTTCATGAAATGATTTGCCTGTGATGAAGTTCAACTCTGACTTCATTATATAGATAGACTTAATATAATCACAAAATGAAAAAAAAATTCTAAGAATATTATCTAAAGAACACCTTATTCTATTTCTTTTTATATTGAATTCCATACTTTAGAATACTTTAGCATTCTCATATGTGGTATTAATAGCCACTGTTTTAATACTTGAAATGTAACTAGGCTTGGAAATATATTTATCAAAATGTAGTGGCAAAGATTATCTTGTTTTCTTTTCTTTCTACAGGAACAGTTAAGCATACAACTCACTCTATTCAGAGTCTATGTAGAGCATTAGTATGTGTATAAATTTGTCAGCCCTCACACAGTTTGCAGCACCATTTTAATCACTCCTAAGGTAAGGTTTTTGTTTACCAGTCTTTAGAAATTAATCACTGCCACTGCATTGTTAAAAGAAAAAAATAATAAGACATTGATGAAGTGGCTACAATTTGTGCAGAGTATATAAAAATTCGATTATGCAGAACCAGACAAAAGCTTAAATATACTGCTGCAGTAACCCCTTTTTGGGTTGCCAAATGAAAAGTGGTGTTCAGGAAGAAAATAGACATCTCTTGCATTTACATTTTAGGAAAAATCTTCCGCGGTTATATTTCAAAGGGAGCTCTTCCTATGTAAAATAGTCATCCTGCTGCCTATTGAAAAAACTGGTAAGGCAATAATAAGGTAATTCAAATTTGTATAGTGTGGCTTGTTATCATTAATGTAGTAAAGGGTATATCACTTCTAATTAATTTGGCAGAGCTGTGTGAAGAATTCAGATACATGAAACATTTCTTTGCACTGAAGTAAAACAAATGAGTATAAACAAATTAGTTTTAAAGGGGTGACATTTAGTAATAGATACACCCAGCAGATTTAGTTGTATACCAATCCTGTGATAGCTTATAGCAATAGGGGTATTTTTTAATGCTAACTCTGTATCATGTACTGTATTCATCTATTTTTTATACAAATTCAATATATGTTTACAGTATGGAGGGATTAAATCAAACTAATTTGCATACCCATCACTCTACTTAGTCACCATTTGCATCCTAGTACATTTTAAATTTACTGAGATGTTTCAAAATATGCAATGTATTATTATTGACTACAGTTACCCTGATGTGCAGTTGGTGCCCAAACATTCCCTCTGTAAATCTGAAATTTTGTGCCTTTTGACAACTTTCTATTCCTTTCCTTGCTCTCTACCCTTCAGCCTCGGTAAGAATAATTCTACTCTCTACTTCTATGGAATGAACTTTTTAAGAGTCCACAGGTAAAATCATGCCATATTTGTCTTTTCTTAACTGGTTTATTTTACTTAGAATAATTTCTCCCAGGTTCATCCACATTTTCACAAATGACAGAATTTCTTCTATTTAAAAACTGAATGGACGTGTGTGTATGTGTGTGTGTGTGTGTGTGTGTGTGAGAGAGAGAGAGAGAGAGAGAGAGAGAGAGAGAGAGAGAGAGAGAGAGAGAGAGAGACATAGATATCGCATTTTGTTTCACCCATTGATGGGTCCTTCTGTTCAGTGCGTGCCTTGGATTTTGTGGATAATGTTACAGTGACCGTGGAACTGCAGGTATCCCTGTGACATAATGATCTCACTTTCTTTGGATATACACCCAGAAGTGGCATCACTGAATTGTATGGTGGTTTTAATCATATGGCGTTTTTTTAGGTTTTGAAGAACCTCTATCCTGGTTTATATAATGGCTGTACTGTAAATGTACATTCTCTGTCATCAATGATGTACAAGAGTTTCCTTTGTTCTGCATTCCCACCAACACTTGCTATCTTTTATCTTTTCAATTAATGCTAGTCTAACTTGTGTGTCTTGACATCGCCCTGTAGTTTTCTCAGTTCTGTGGTCCACCTTAGGTGTCTAAGCTGCACTACTGCATTCTTAGATATTCACAAAATATTCTTATCTCTACCCAATTTCTAGTTGGATTTTTGTGAGAGGGAGTAAATCTGGGCAACTTCTATTGTTCCATTTACATGACATTACTCTATATTCATTTTTATTTGCTAGTCCGCATGAAAAAAGTAGATGTTAGCACAGTGCGGGCAACATTTTATACAGTGTAGACTGAAGTGTCTGGGAGTAGCTTGTGTGCAGTAAGTAAGACAAGGCTGCATTGCCTGCGCATCAGGCAAAGAGCGACTAATGCTGCAGAGACGGTGTGGAAAGCACAGGAGAGTTGAGACCCAGAGAGCAAGGATGGAATCCACAGTGAATATCAGAAAAAGCAAACAGAGAAAACAGGCCCAGACTGAGTCCAAGCACACACAGATTCTCTCTACTGACCGTGTCCCTTGAGAGGAAAAGAAGGCCAGCTGTAAAGCCTGCTGATATAAATATCAAAGACACCAAGACACCTTGACTACGCTCCACTAATATTTTCATTTTACTCTGTTTCCTGATTTTTACAAATGACCACGTCTCTTTATACTAATCTCATAACACTACTGTTCTTGTAACCTGACTCCTTGCTACCTGATTAGCAGCATTTATCTTTCACATTCAGAACACTGAAAATCATACAATTCCATATTTAAACAGCATTAAAACACAAAAATATAAACACATTATTATAGCCTAAACATATATGTGCCAAATCTAAAATAAAACAAGATGGTGCTTAACAAGGCATTTTACATTGTGTTTATCATTGAGAAAGAGTGAGGCAGATGGGAGAGGAAATATCTAAAAGGACAGAAAAAGGCCTTTACACTAACAAAAGTGTTCTGTTTTTTTGAGGGTATATAGAGAAAAATTTATTTTATTAACCTCCTTTAAATTTTCCATATATCCTAAAAATTATATTTACTTATTACATATTTATAACAATAGTTATAATAATTAATGAAAGCATAAGAAAGGATTATTCCTTCCCAGGGTGACATATATATTTATATAGCATATAACACTTACAATATATAACACACACACATATATAGTATACTATATAACATACACACACATACATATTATATAACACTATATATTATGCTTTGTATGACATATGTTATACGTAATATATATATATATATATGGCAAGTTGTTGTGAAATAAGAAGATGTACTTAGGGAGATTACAAGTAAATAGTGAAGGAAATAAGAAACAGAGTCAAGTGAACAAATTGGAATCAGAAAATGAATGGTCTTGAAAGTTTAGATTTTTACGCAATCCCCAGGACTATATGTACACATATTAAAATAAAAAAAAAACTAGTTTATCAGGTTGTGAAAATAGATAATATTGTCTATATTTGAGAAGTTGCTAAATATTTTATTACTTCAACAACTATTTACTGAGCATATTTTTTTTGTTGTTAGTCATGAACTCTAGGTACTAGTGAATAAAGACAAAACAAAATCTCTTTCCTTCATGGAATTTGGATTTTCATCCCAGGGGACAGGTAATAAACCATAAACAAGTGCATAGTTGCTATATTACAATTTTGTAATAGTAAAAAGTAATACTAGGAGTTACAAAGCAGAGAGCACACATCTGGAATAAAGTTCTCACAAGACAGTAGAAGAAAAAGCTGGTGAAGAGCAAGCAGTACCATGACTGAAGAAGTAACTTGCAAAGAGAAGAGCCAGTGCCAGCTGCGTCCCAGTTCAGTGTCTCTGGTGGGCTTGAAGGGCACAGGGATCAGTTTGCCCAGATCAAAGTGACTAACCAGGACAACAGAAAAGATGAGGTAGAGACATAGAAAGATCATAAAAGTACTTGTAGATCTTAGATATTAATATAATGAAAGCAATTTGTTTTGAAGGGAGGTTGACTTGTTCTGGCTTATGTCTATTATTGGTCTGTTCTAGAACAGGTAAGATTCAGCTATTGTAATGGTCCGGGTAAAAAATAATACAGTATTTGTCTGAACCATGGGAGTTGTAGTGGATATAAAGATTTTAGGTATATTTTAAAACTTATTAAATGTATTTGACCAATTAAATTCTGAGAATGAGAGAGAAAGAAAAGGAAGTAGAGCTGACTTTCATCCTTTGGTTATTGGTTTTGTTTTGTTTTTCCTGCATAATAGGAATAATTGATTTCTTATTAATTTAGATAGAAAAGATTTTGGCAGAGGAAACACAGGGAAAA
>PVJO010030926.1:0-14912 GCA_004026905.1 Hystrix cristata
AAAAAAAAAAAAATAAAACTGGTACTAGATTCTTACCAGAATGAATCAGTAACAATTGCTGATGAGGATCCAGCTCATTGCTGAACTCATTGCTGGTGAAAGTGTAAATCATGTAGTGATTCTGGAGAACTGGCAATGTCTAGTATAGTTGGATGTACATGCATTTGTAATCCAGCAATTCTACCACAACAGAAGTACAGGCATCCACAAAAACATGCAAAATAGGTAAAATATTGATAGCAGCATTGCATCTCATAACTCACAGCTGAAAACTGCCCAACAATGGTGTATTCATTCCAGGGAAATCTACCACTGTAAACAAATGAGCAACAGTTATACGCACAACATACATTAGCTCATAAATATATGTGGAGGAGAAAAATCAGACACAAAAGAATATATATGTCGCACAGTGTGTATATGGGACTGTGTATATATGTGTGTATATAGAATTACATACATAAACAAGGCCAAGCTAAACCGTGGTGTGGTCTCAGCAGTCAGGTCACTCACAGAAGAATGACCATACATTTTCTAGTTTATAGAGGATATCTCAAGGTTTCTTAAAGTAACTTAGAAAACACTGAATCTTGGTCATTGTGTTCCATTTTGATAAAATCTAAGGTAGACGCACAGACCTTTTCAATAGACAGAATTGTGCATGTGTGGGTAGCCGATTTAGGAAAAGGAGAATATTTTTGTGTCATGTTGCATGGATCTGAATCTTGACCTTATGATTGTACTGTGAGACTTTAGGCAGTTTACTTGCCTTTTCTTTGACTCGATTTATCTATAAAAAAGGGGGATGGGGTTGGGGATTTAGCTCAGTGGTAGAGCACTTGCCTAGCAAGCACAAAACCCTGAGTTCAGTCCCCAGCACCCCCCAAAAAAGGGAACAGTGATAACATTTACCTAGAGGCACTGACACAAAACTATAAAAATAAATTGGCTAAGTTTTCTTAAAATTCCTAAAATTTCTAAATGTGGAAAGTGTAATCTGTCAACTTCGCAAGCCTAAATTCTCTGTAAAAGAATTTAAATCCTATTGTTTATCACCCATCTATAGATATTCAAGTAGTTGAAACAAATCAGATCCCCCAAACAGACATTTTCAAAACAAATATATCAATAGATGATTGTCACAAAAAAAATCCTTGTTTTTCTAAAGCATCCACCATAGAATTTCTTTTTGAAATAGCAGAGTTTTCTGGTATAAAGTATGACTCAAAAAAATTTTTTTATACTAGGGACTCAAACCAAGTGAAATACCAGGTTGGGTCAGGTTGGGTTTGGAGAGTGTTTTGATGCTCTGGTTTTGATCCATTTCAGTTGCGTTAGAAAAATTCCTAATGTAAGTCAGAGCTTAGACTGAGTCACGGAGACTTATTGGAGGAGGGTGGTTGAAACAAGGGGAGGTCTGTGGTTTGTTCACAGAGCCCTAAGAAAAGATAATTCGAGGGTTTGATTTCTTTCAGATTTGAGTCTATTAATGGAATTCTTCCCGCTCTGCAGGTCACAGTTTAATTTTAGCAAAAATTCTTGATTTACGTGTAATTTTTCATGAAAATTTCTTTGCCTACAACAAGACAAGTCTGAAACATAAGTGAATTCTGCCACCCTCTAAAGAGTAGAAGCCCATGAAAAATACATTTTTTACAGTAGTCTGAGACATATGGTGAGCTCTACACTTGATCTTTTTCTCTGAGCTGCACAATTCAAATGCCTCAAATGTTTACTCATAACTCCTACCTTCAATTTCTTCATCTTTGGGAAGTTTTTCCCTAAATCATGTTTAATATCAGTATCTTTTCTGTAAGTAGAAATCAAATTTGCACATCATACATTCAAAAGACTTGCCTATTTTTGAGTCTATGAGAGAACCGAATTTTGCTCTCTGCTCAATGCTCAGTGTCATAGATGCCCTCACTCCTTCTCTCTTCCTGCCTTTTAAAAAATACTGTGTTTCTGTTTACATGGCCACTCTTGAAGATAAGTCTCATATTTATTTTTGCCCCTCCCAATCTTCATCTTGCACCCAAAAGTGGTTCAGGCAAATTTCTACTGAATTATATTATTTCTGTACTGCTTTGTGAATATCAAACCATTAAGAACATTAATTCAAAACCTTCCAGGATTTGTTCACAATAAGTAAAAGATCAATGGCAACTGTGAATAGTTCCCTGACTTTGAAATGTGCCTTGGATCCCACAGCAAGCAAGCCAGTAGACAAGAACAGTGTGAAGTTTAAAACTCTTCCTGTGTGAGGATGAACTTTCATTTCCTATTGTCAGTTTCTTGTCTTTTCTCTCAAAATTACTTTAAGGACACATAGTTGTCCTTGGCATAACTCTTTGTACACAGAATTCTTCTATTCACCTGAGTATAGCAATCATTTCATTAAATAATAATAAAATCCCTCATTTACATATCACTTTACACTGCAATATGCAAATACATATTCCATTGCATATAGTTCTCAAACAAACCTCTCGAAACGAACAAGACACAGACTGCTGAATCCATTGTCTGTGTAGAAGCAGGACTCATTAGAAGCCAGTAAGGCAGAGTTCAAGCCAGGTCTCTGTCCCCATATTCGGGTTCCTTCCGTGGCATGGCGAGACATCCTATCATGGTGCTTTCCCTCCTGCTCTGCACTGGAAGCATCAGGAAAGCCCCCTGTGAGCTCAGATTTCCCCATGTCCACCATTGCTTTCTTTCTTGATCGGATTCCTGCGAACTCTGCCCAGTACAGAATTTGACCTTTGAGAATCTCTGAACTTACATAACGTATCTGTTCTTCCCAGGGTAACCAAGTAAAATATAACAAATACAAGAAACAACAGAGGGCAAACAATGTCATGTATCAGCCGATTAAGTCATCTATTCCCAAGAACAATGGTTCACAGAAACTGGAGATGGAAGAGACCAATGAGGTCATCTTACCGCCCCCAGGCCAAAGCAGGTTCAAGCCCAGAACACTGAAGGCCAAGTTGCCTTGCAGTTTCCAGGCCTGATTTTTGAGACTGTAAAGCTTGTATCTGCTGCTGGAATCTGTTTCTAAACTGCAAAGTGATCTCAAACTGGGGGCCTTAGCTGGGGTCCCAAGGGCCATGTTGCTCTGTGCAGAGGACACTGTGCCTGTAATTGCTGGGTCCCCCACAGGAGCTGTGCTGATCAGCAGCAATGTCCGCAGAAACTTTCATGGGTAACTGGCTGAGAAAGAAAATCCAAACTAAGGCGAGCACACAAGCTCACATCCTTTCCATAGTCAGACGTGACCAGTGGGCATGTCATAATACCTATAGAGAGTTTAAGTGACTAGAAAATTTGTCAAAATTAATGTCGTGTTTATTTCTCTATCATTTCCTAATTAATCTTGGGGTCGAACAGACAGCCAGCTAGCATGCTGGAAGTTGCTAGAGGTCCCCGAAACACACCATTACTTGACAAGCAGCTTTAGTATGTTAAAGCATCCTTTACATGGTCCTTCATTCTTTGACCCTGTTCTTGTCTACAAAAAGACTCATTCTGCTCTTAACAAAAACATTACTGGAACAATGCTGACACACGTTTCTAAAGCATAAGGAAAAACATAATATGCTGAGAGGTTTTTAAAATGTAACAATAACCAAGCTAAAATGAAATCACTTTCCTCTTCTATAAAATCAGCACAAACACCATATTGCCTCTAAGAAATTTTCCATTTTTCGAATTTATTAAGGAGCTCAAAATTTTTTTTTTTTTAATTTTAAGCAAAGCCTGTGGAAAAATGACTCCTCTTCTTCTCTCGTTTGCTAAGATGCACTCAACCTGACCTAGGAAGAGAACCGAGATTTTGAGCACAGACTTCCCTTCAGTGATGTGGCCTTCGGAGCTCAGTTATGGGGGCAGAGGCAGCAAAACGAATAGTGCATTTAGAAAGGAAGGGCACCAGGATAAGTGTGGCTCCCTGCGGAAGCTCGGGCAGAGGCTGCATCCCCAAAGGCAGCACTTACTTCAGCCTTCTCTGCTCTCCTTCTTTTCTGGACCCGCAGTAAGCCTCTTGCACCTCCTTTGAGAAACACTCTTCCCTTTTCCACCCAGGAATACTGAAGAAACTCCCGGTCTAAATCCCCTGTTTTAATGGTGGCTTCAGTAACAATAAGAACTTACCTCTCCGATTAATTTATCTCTGGCCAAAATGACATGTTTAAACTCAGATGCACCAGAGGGGTGAGTGCTGTCGACTCGTCCCTCTTCTTTTCCCTGTGTCATTTCTCCAGGTCATGGGTCCTACTGCAAACTGCTCCCCAGGAAAAGCGGCCACTCCATCCCAGTGCCGTCTGTGTCCTCTCTTCTGCCTCGTTCCTGTGGCCTCACTCTCCTTTCACCGTTTGTCAAAAGGTAAGACGTGAAGTAAACCACCAGCGCACCTGAAGACTGAGGAATTTCTGGACGATTGTCCCTCTCCAGGTCCTGACTACCCTGCTCTGAACCATCAGATGGCCTCTCTCTTCACTCAACCATGTGAGGCAACATCTTCACTTGCAGGGATTAGTTTATGCTGCTATTGCCTTTATTAAGACTGAGAATGAAAGAAAAAAGCAGTAATGGAAAAGTCGAGTAGATATTTCTCAGTTCATCCTTAAGCAAATTAAAAGAAGCTGAATTCAAAGAACCGCCGCCTTACCTGAACCTCTGAATGTGTTCAAAAATAAAAAGGGCTGATGTGATGGGATCGGAATGAACTAGCGAAGGGTCGCCGGCAGAACTAAAGCAGTGGCCTTTATGGGGCTACCTTGGAATACGACAGCATCTGAGTACAGAGAAACACCCCTATCCCAAGCCCCCGACCTACTCCGAGATTGGCGTATAGGAGCCGAGGTGTGGGAGCTAACAACAGCGAGGCGGGAGGAACAATCTCAGGAAACCGCCTGGGCCTGGCCGCACATGCCCTCGGGAACTCCGCTAGATCGGTTACCTTCTCACCACAACTTAGTAAATCAATGTGAAAATGCAGGTCCGTGAGGTCAGTGGCAATGAGATCTGAGCCTGACGCTCTTAGGAGTCTCTTCTTTATTTGCTGGTTGAATGGACAGACTGACTGCCTTGGTCTAGGGGATGCTTACGGATTAGGACTGGAAAACTGAGGTTTGAGAATATTTTTGTTTGCTTATTTGTTAATATCGGCTATTAGATTTGAATACAGTCATACACTGTGTAATGATCTTGCAGTCAATGACGGACTGCACATACTGGGATGGTCCCCATCCCCTGAGATTACATGGCCTGGTTATGTCATGGCTTCCCTTGTGTAAGTACACTCTGACATGTGCACAATGACAACACCCCCTAAAGGTCCGTTTCTGTGTTTGTATCCCCATTAAGTGATGTATGAATGTGTCAGAGGAAAATTACACAAGCACTGTAATCTCTAGCCATACACACACACACACACACACACACACACACAGGTTGACGGTGCTCTACTTGCCATTCAAAGAGTGATCGCTGGACCAGATGCTCGCATCTCACCTTGCAGCTTGCTAGAAATGCAGCATCGTGAGCCTCCAGACCTGCGAGCCCAGAACCTACCTGCACACGAAGCCTGGTGGGCTGAGAAGTGTTCCCCTGCATCCATCTGGGAAAGGGACAGAGGAGGTGCAGTGTGTGGCATGGAAAGGAGGCAGATAACCGGGGAAAATGGCGAACGCTGGAGAGCATTTCTTTCCAGTTTCAAACATTTATTAATCAGCATAGGTCTTCACACAAGGGTTTCTCACCTTATCGAATGGCTGTTCACAATGGTTCTGTGAAGCAGGTGAATCATGACCACTGCCTTAACAGAAAGAACAAACTCGATTCAGGGTTTAACCGCTGCTAGGGAGAGCTGGGGGCCATGTACATGTCTCGGCCTGTCTGGGGAGGGTTCCTTCTGCTGGCCGGAGCTGACCAGATGGAGACCTGGTGCTGACAGGGTCCATGTGTAGATGTGAGGACACCTAAGGCTCCCTGTGAGCTGTGCCCTTTGGTCACAGAAGACCCAGCAGGTTGAGGGTCCAAGGCCACTTGGGAGGCGGGGCGGGGCTGGGTCTTCTGTCCTGCAGCTGTGGTTCTGGGATGGAGCACGTGGAGCCCTTGGCTCTGTAAGCGCTCAGAGGGGCACTCTGGTGTGGACGGGCCATGCCATGCTCCTTCTTCGGAGGGCCTTGGCCAGCTCTCAGGCCCAGCACGAGCTCAGTAAAGGTGGCCTGGGGACAACCCTGGCTCTCACAGAGACCCAGCTTCTGTCCAGGTGACCCACTGTACACAGCCCTTGCCCCTCCTCTGTAACCCTGCTCACCCCAGGGGACTCCTGCCCGAAGCCTTGGGCGATTCCGGGGACTTTCTCTGCAGGAGTGTCCAGCCGAGGCCTTCTCTTCCAGTGACTCCTCCCGCAGACTCCAGAGAGCATTTTCCTAGTTTCCTAGTTTCAGCTAATGTCAGACCGCTCCCTCTTTAAAGAGTTGCGAAGTATCCTTGGTGTGGCGATGTAATCCCAGTCCTCTGAGAGGCTGAGGCAGGAGGATCACAAGGTCAAGCCCAGCTTGGGCAACTTAGTGACTTAATGAGACCCTGTCTCAAAATGAAAAATAAAAAGGGCTGGGGATGGAGCTCTGTACAGGCCCTAGACTCAATTCCCAGTACTGAAAAAAAATGTACAGCAGGATGATAGTTACCAACATTTCTGCATACCTCTGTTTTCATGTCAGGCCCAAAGAGGTTATTACCTTCCTCGAAACTAAGCTGGGGTTCAAATGCTTCCTGCAGCTGGACCGTGAGGGTTTACACACAGCTGCAGAAACCAGTCGGTATACCCAGGTCTCACGCCATGGTAGCCGGGCCAATTAACACGCCTCCCAAAAATAAAACAGACCTTTGTCGCAATTAGGCATAAATGCACATTTTTCTCTAGTTGTTAACTGAAATAATAACACACAATTTAGTGTAAAATGAAAAAGAACCGCCACTTGGTATCTTTTTCACTAAATAGTTTTCAATTGCTGTTTGACCTAATTGCTTTATTTCCATAGAAACAAAACTTACCACAAGCCTTTCCTTAAAGTCAAAATAGCCTTCCAGGGATACAGGGCTTGAGCAGGGCTTTGAAGCCGATGCAGTTTGGCAGGCCTCGTTCTCCCGCCTGCAAGCGACGTCCTAGTACAGCCGTCGGGTGGGCGCCCGCGGTGCCTGACTCCCGGAGGGCCGCTCCTGCTCCTGCGAGGGAAGCAGCCTCGGAGAAGCCCCTTCCCCGCGTGCTTCCACACGGGAGGGTGGGGAGCGGGTGCGACACACCTTTCCTAGCGACCCTGAGCATCCCGACGCCGGCTCTCTCTGCTCAGGCTTGGCCCTACCTTCGAGCTGTTCCTCAGATCTGGTTTCTACACTGACTTCAATAGGTGTCTGCAAACGTGGCTTGCTTTTTCAAAATCTTCAGAGACTTGCTGTTAACAAAAGGAGACCGTTTTCCCCCTGAGGAGCATTTCCGCTTTCTATATCTCAACCTACACACTTGTTTTCCCACATGGAGACAAAGCGAGGAGTTTGTTTGAAGACTCTTTGCTGGCGGCACACATAGATGGCAAATTACAGGGAATTGTTTGGTGTGCGTGTGTGTGTATGTTTTACTTGATTTCAACATAATTACTTGCTTGTAAAATAGATGAGAGGAAAAAATTCAGGAGGAGGTTTTCAAGATCAGAGAATGAAGCCAGAAGTAGGATTGGGCTGCTCCAGCCTGAAGATAAAAGTTCTCCACCGCTGGATGCAGTTGACTGCCTGACTCTATCACAAGAATGTTAGCAAATCGGTCAAATTACTTGTCTGTGCCTTGGTTTCCCCGTCAGAATTATAAAAGACCTTACTAATCAGTGGCATTGTAAAGACTGAACAAGTTACCATGTAGAAAACACCTAGAAATACCTGGTATACAGCAAGCACCACATAAATAATTGCTACATTAGATGTAGGCTACCAGGAAACGAGAATGAAACAATTTTCCTAACACATTCAGTGTCATACTTGACTTCACCATAATTCCATAATACGGTTTATGATTATAATTTTAATAATAAAAGCATCCTTGCCCTCAAGGAGTTTAGAGCATTTCACATTATCTTCCCCGAAGTTATTCAGGAAATATGTACGTGTGTCCTTTCTGGAATAAGGAACTGAGGAGCTAATACTATAACTGATTTAATTATGGGGGAAAAGCCAAGTCATCTGCCCATCTCTTTTGATGCCCAGTTAATGTCCTTTCAATTAAAATGTATTTCTCCTTTCAAGCCGGTTCCAAATCCTTTTGACCTTGGAAGGTCTGGGAGTCTCTGGTTTCAGCTTTCCTGTTCTTTGGGCTCATCCTACAGTAAATAGTCTCACTGCTGGAAATCCCCTGAAAGATTTTAAAAGAAATGGTAGAGGCTTGTGCGGTTAATAGGACCTAAACTAAACCAATCCACGCTGCAGAAATGGGACGTAGCTGCAGTCTTCTATCCCCTATTTATCCACAAGAAGGTGGCCCGCCCTCAGCTAACCGGGAGCACAGTCTATAGCTGGAAAAAGAAATCTTGGAGAAGCAGAGAGAGAAGAACTTTAGCATCTTCTAAGATAAGCCAACAGGACTGGAAAAGAGGGAAAATGTCATTACTCTCTCTGGAGAGACTTAGTTTACTGGAAAAACTGAGTTCCCGGGCTGCCGTGCTGCCTTGGGCTCTGCTTCCTTACCAGGGCAACTGATAGCTGCTGCACAATCCACATCGCGGTGAACCGTGGCAAAGGGGCAATTTTCACCCGTGATTATTGACCTCCCCAAGTGCTGCAAACTGTGCTGATTCTGTGAACTCTAGTCAAGCCTTTGCCTTAATAAATGGACCTGAATATCCTGGAAGAACACACTTCTAACAGGGATTTGGGGTGGTGGTGGGTTTGGGTTTCTCTTGTTTTTGTTTCTTTGTGACTTCTTTTTTTAAATTTTATTTTAGTGGTACATTTTAAATATACATAATGATAACATTCATCATGGGGAATTTATTCCTGTACACGGTATATCTTGCTGCTGCTTTTTTTTTCCCACTCCTCTCCCTTCCCTTCAACCCCTCTTCTCCTCCTTATTTACAAAAGCTTTGTTTCCATTTTTTTCCTTCTATTCTCCTTCCCCTCGCCCCCTTCCCTTTTGCTTCTGGTTTCAGCCAAGAACATATGAGGGAGAAGCAGGAGGTGGATGGAGAGGAAAAGGGAGGACGATGCAGCTGGGAGAACATTTCTCTTCCTAGCAATTGGTCCAATTAACACTTGGGGTTGAGGCTTTTGTTGTTTCGCATTTAATCCAAATCCACATTATTGTAAGATCATATATAAAGAATCGTACTTGGTAATCCGGCCCCCAAAAGGACTGCCAACTGCTTCCTTGGGCACAGCTCAGGAATCCCAGGGCCAGGAATAAGTAAAGCATGAGCCCTGCTCGGTTCCAGACGCCCCTGCCTCCCTTCCAGCCGCAGCGCTGTGCCCCACCTGGTTGGCCTAAGCAAACACCACCAGAGAGGTGGAAATGGGTGTCTGCCTGGCTGCGCGTTGGCTGTTGCCACCCGAGGAGGCCAGCACACTAGGTTTGGACTCACTCAAACACCTCCAAGTACTGTTCAAAGGTTTTGGGTTCAGCAAAACCCTAAAATGTATTTGGCCTGCCTCTTCTCCTCCTTTTACAAACCCCCCGCGTGGTTCCAGGGAAATTTAATCCATATGTTTCTGATACATTTACACTTAACTCATCAAAATATTGTTATGTGAAAACCACTGCATGTCCAGGGCTCTTCAGGAGTTCTTTTAATGAAACTTTTTACATTTTTTTCCTTAGAAACAGGAAGTCCCATTTGTGCCAAAAGTTAAAAAGAATTTGAACCTTGGAAAAAAAATATGGCATCTATCTGGAGCTTTAAATCAACTAATTTCTAAGGGTTTCTAAACTTGGTCAACCATCTTGTGTTTTGCAAGCAGAATACCTATACATAAACCCAGTGCTGGGCTCTCCATTGAACCCAATTCTATCCTACATTATGTGAGATAGAAAACGCACCCAGCAAGGGAATATGGTGATTTTACTTCACATAAAAGGAAACGTTAAATGCTGTGGTAGGACCATGAAAACCTGTACAGGAGGATCTCAGCTTCATCAGTGCCTTGGGGTAGATTTGGTTGTTTCACGTACTGGGTTAATTATAGGCTCCCTAGAATTCCTAAATTCTTATTTTTTAAAAATAGAAAGTGAGAGGTTTGGGCCAAAGGTGCTTTGTTGCTGCAGAGCCTGAAATGAAAATCCGGGCCAAGAGATTCAGCTGTGAAACCGGGGTTTATGGCTGCGTGGGGGGAACAGGGTTTTTTTTCCTCCCAGGACCATAATTACTATGACTTTTCATCGGGGTCTAGCCAAGGGTGCTGCTCCCAGGCCCCACCCTCTTGTGCCCTCGCTGAAGGCTTTGTTTCCCTGCTCAGGGTCTCTGAGCCCATTAGGGACAAGTTGAGTCATCTGATTGCTCCCAGCATCCATCCATCCTCTGCCAGCATTGTACTTTAAGAATCTCATAAAAGCTACCTTCCTGTTACTGCCTCGACATGATTTTCTAGCACTCAAAATCAAATACTTTCATAAGGGGGTAATACTACCATGCCTTCCTTTTCAAGTGTGGGGAGCCCCAGCTCCTCTCCTCTCGGGCCCAAAGAGCTACAGTTGTGCCCTCTCCTTGCAGGCTTGGCTTCTCCACCTGCTACCTTGGTGAGAACCCTCACCGCTGTCCAGCCCCATCCTCCTGTTTACAGGAGCCCACGAGAGGTACACGGAGTCCTGACTGAGACGGCTGAGGGCCAGCAGTGGAACCCCAGAGTCTCTTGAGCTCAGCCACTGGGCTCCCCTGTGCATCGGAGGTCAGCCTTACCTGGCAGCAGGAGACAGTCCTGTACCCTAGGATGCATGGTGTCACCTATCTGCCTGTGACAAGGAGCAGCTTCCTCGTCCCATTATTGACAGTGAGCTTCCCCAGTCCTCCTCCTGTCCTGGGCTCCAAACTTGAACGCTCAGAGAACAACTGCAGCATCCCACGCACACATTCATTTAGGAAAGTGTGCGTGTGTGTGACGCTCCACATGCACCAGGCATATGTATGTACACACATGTAGGCTGGGAGGCAGCTGGTAAACCGCAGCTGGAGAAAGCGCTCAGTCTGCTTCGTTCCCCGTGTGCGAGGCCCCCACGACTGCACACGGAGAGGAAAGGCCCCGTCTAGGACTCAAGGCACCTTCCTGTTTGCTTGGCTGCTTTTGCACAATCTCTCTGAAAAATCAACTGTCTCCCCTTTCAGCCTCCCTGGGGGAGGCTCTGGCAGTGCATGGAAGCACTGTGTACAGGATCTGCGACATGAAAAACTTTCCCAGGAACACAGTGTTGGACCAAGCTACTTTCTGTTAACCTTGGGTCTGCACTTCTGATTTGAAAGCAGGAAAAAGAAATGCCATATTGTTTCCTCTTGACTTCTCTTACCTTGCTTGGCATGAGCCAGCCAGCTCAGACCACCTATAACGCAGAACTGCCTGGGAAGAAAAGGCTCTCTGAGGAGGAGCCGTCCCAGAATCTGCGAAGCAAGAATGCCCTCTAATGGAAACACAAAGGACACCACCCAGTCACAGCTCCCGTAGCCCACCTGGTGCCTCGTTCCAATCTGTTCCAGATGCCAGGTCTTGGTCCCCAGAGTTGACAGTTATTTTGCACATGATTCTCAAAGGACTGAACACGTGAAGTGATGGTCGCTTCTGCACCTCAGCTCCGGGTCTTGTAAAGTGTGTGCTGGCCGAATTTGGTTGTTCCAGTCTTCTGTGCACTCCGGCCTCTGTCCCCTGCAAACTGGCCGTGAAGCAACAGAAAATACTTTCCAGTTTGTCTAACAGTGGATAAGACACAAAAGCAGTTCCTCTTATTGCCTCCCCTTATATCGTTCCTTAAAATTTTCCCCTTACTTATGTTTAAGTTTTCTGTGTTTAATTTCTTTCAAGTTTTAAGATGGAGTACCCAATCCTTTCAGACTTATTTTCATCTGAGCAGTTTCTATTTTCCTTCCTAAAGGCATGTGTTTGCCATTTAGCCAATTTCACTTGGCACAGAGCCCTCCAGAAGCCCTCTTGGTGATGCAATGTCGCAGGGTAGGAGTCCAAACATAGCTGTGTCAGATGGCATAGGAGGGTTCTGTTCAGACTTGCTGACTGCACTGAGAAAAACCCACATAGGCATTTTCCAGAAACACTGATGATTAGCTTAAATTGAACCTGGGATAAGACTGAGCTCTCCGGGTATTACATATCTGTTTCCTCTGTTAGTCAAGTAAGTAGTTAATACTAAGTGGTGCAGAGGCGGTGGGCTTGGCACTCCGGAGTCCACGTCTTGAAGCTTTCTGCCACGCTATCTGGCCGTACCAGTGGCTCATGCAGCAGATGGGATCAAGCCGAGGCAGGACTTACTCCACATACCACCCAAGCAGCATCCCAGAATCCATGCCAGGGTGGAACTTCAGACCAGGGACTTCCAAGGGCGGAGATTTCTGAGATAAAAGCTACACAGATTGGTGTTGGCAATTTAATGTCATTAGAACTAAACCACAGAGACAGACACTACTACTTGCTTCTCTCCTCTAGGCTGGAAAATTGCTGTCAGGCTTACAGGTTGGTGAGTATGCAGTTGAATTCCAACTGGATGGATCCAACCTGGTCCAGTAGGAGTCCCTCTTCTACTTCCTGGCTTTGTCCTTGGCTTCGTGGGGAAAGAGTTCTTAGAAAAGTGTATTATCTAAAATAGCAAGACACATGCAGGGCTCTTACCCAAAGGTCTGAAGCACCTAATGCCAAGGCCAGAGTGGGTGGAGATAAGAAAGACAGTCAGCCTTCTGTACCTGCAAGTTGTGAATTTGCAGAATCAAACAGTTATGTATCGAAAATAATATAATAAAAATAGTGTCTGTATCAGACGTTTCTTGTCATCATTCTCTAATACAGTATGGCAGCTATTTACATAATGTTTACGTTGTATTAGGCATTGTAAGTAACATAGAGAGACTCAAAGTATATGTGAGTATGTGTGTAGGTTATATTAATACTATACAGTTTTATGTCAAGGACTGGAGTACCATGGAGTTTGACATGGTGTGAGGGGAGGAGTATCCTGGAATAAATTCACAGATACTGAGGGATAGCTAGATAATATCAGTGGAACCGAATTATTCAACTTTAAGTGTACATAGGCAAAATACAGGAGGGGATCTACTTCCATTACCACCAAGCGCTAACTTGGCAACCCTAAGTCATTCATTTCCTGTTCTGTGCTTCTGTGCTTCTGTGCTTCTGTTCTTCTTCCATCCTGTTCTGTAGTTCTGTTCTTCTGTTCTTCAAAAACAACAATTTCAACTGGTAGAAGTACTGAGTGTTTAAGGAGACTAAAAACCTCTGAGTGAACAGACCATTATGTTTGGTTGGTCACCCTGAAGATATGATTTTCACTGTGCTCTGATCTTGAAAACGTAGCCCTGAACCTGATAGCCAGCGTGATTCTACGTTCTTCTCTGTGTTGCTGATTACACACAGCAGGGAAGCTGCCAACAGACCTTGTGCCCACCTGATTTTGTCATAAATTACATTCGCCTCCTTCTTTTGATGGTAATCAGTATCCTTTTGAAGATAATTTCAAGATTAAACCGATTCACTTTTCACCAAAGTACTTTTGCTTAAACTTGTTCATGGAGAAAGCCCTATCTAAAGTTTTACTTTACTTTCCAAACAACTTTATAGCAAAATATACACTCTGAAATCATTATTTAAAAGAGAAAGTTCAAGTAGCCATGATCGATCCAACATCATGCTCTTTTTAGTACATTTTGAGGAGGCTCAACTCTTCGCTCAAAAATCTCATGTTAATGAGATGTGAAATTCTTCCCTTCACAACATATTCTGCTGCACTCAGCGTTGTGTTCTTTCTGTACGACACACTGTAGATACACCAGGCAGGGTAATGTATTAGCCCAGGGGTGTGGGGGGGAACTTGTAGAGTGTTGAGGACCCATTTGACTGAGCTCGAACTAAACTGGAGCATTCTTGATCCCAATTGCCGGGATGGCTGCTTTAAGACCCACTCTGAGGAGAATTTCAAGGTATCAGCAATGAATACATTAAGTCTCAGCTCTGGCAGAGCTGTCATCCCAGGAGCAGCGTCCAAGGTCGCGGGCGGTGAGAACCGTGGTCACAGGGGCTGTGTAATGCAGACACAGTGCTGTAGGTCAGGAGCGCAGGTGGACCGGCTGAAGTGTGGGCTCAGTGCTTGCCCTCAAAGCAAAGCGTGGGCGGGCTCGCTTCAAGGCACAGAAAGACCTGCGTGGCGGCATCCTCCTGTGACCTCTGCCCAACGTTGACTCAATCTGCTCCAGCCCAAGGTTATTTATCCTTCATTTTTAGGACTGACATAGTCACTCAGCAACTCCCAAAGGTTTGGAATTAATCAGACTTCAGAGGGAGAAATGTATTCAAGAAGGTAACACCTGGTGATTGTCTATAAAACTTACACTTGGGAGCCCTCCAGTGGCCACTGAGAAAATTGAACTCTGGTCCCTTCGGGCACCAGAGAGTTCCCTTGAAAAAAACAGGAGCATTGAAGAATTACCTATTAATTATCCTTAATCGTATAGCTGCACCTTAGACGAAGCTGAAGTATCTTGAAAAGGAGGAAAGAGAGTCCTGCTACTCTAAAGGTCACAGCAGAGGACGGAAAGCCGGCGTGGACGTTGGTCATCTGAATTCACTCTGCTTCCCTCTCCAGGGCCACGTCTGAGCCCCTCCTTGCTGCACATCACCCACCGAACTTCCAGCTC
>PVJO010030927.1:0-14924 GCA_004026905.1 Hystrix cristata
TCCGCGCCACTTTTGGGTGTCCAGGGCGGGACGGAGAATCTCTCTCTTGCCCGGGAACGGATGGCACAGGGCAGGCCCAGGTCGCAGTCCTTTTTCATCATTCCCTTTCCCTCCCCTATCTTCCGTTTCCCTCCATCTCTCGATCCTCTTCCATTGTTTTTAACATGTTTGCAATACATAATGTTTAAATTCCTTGTGTGGCATTGGCACAGGTACATAACACATTTTAATTTCTTTTATCATGCCCTTTCCCTGTTCTCCCTTTCCTCCCTCAGTTCTCCCTCCATCTCTTGATCCCTCTCCCTTTTGAGACAGATAGAGTGATATATGTATACCCATGTTTATAGCAACACAATTGATAATAGCTAAAACTTGGAAGCAGCCTGTATGTCCATAAACAGATGAATGGATGGAGAACATGTAATATTTACAAGTGATAGAGTACTACTCTACCATAAAGAGTGATAAACTTGAGTTGTTTGTATGAAAATGGATTTAATTTGAGACCATAATGTTAAGAGTAATAAATCAAATACACAAGCTTAAATCTTGCATGGTTTCCCTTATATGAGACACCCAAGGTATAATTTTTTCCTATTTTATAGTCACTTGTATATATTATTTGAGTTAATGTCTATTCAGATTTTTTGACCATGTATAATTGGGTTATTTACCTTTAATTTTATCTTTTTAAAATAACCAAGCAGCCATAGTTACTTATGTATCTTTTTATACAAGTCCTCAGTCCTTTATTAGTATGTATTTTCCAAATTATATTGGTTACAGTTCTCTAGAGGAGATTCATTAAATTGGCATACAGGATTAGAGGCACAATAATACTCTGGCCATATGCACCACAGATAGCTAGGAGATCCTGGAGCTAATCAGTCCAAGTAATGAAGCCACAGAACAAGAAGGATCAAGGGGGTGCAGTGTCAGCGTGAGACTGAAGACCTGGACTCTCCCTGGAGAGTTGCTGACATGAGTGTGCATTGAAAGGATGAAGACACTGGATTATAATGTCTAGATGTGATTGTAGTAGGGAAAGATGCACCTACTGAAGCAGAATTGAGCTTTTCAAATGTAGACTGACTTCCTCCTTCTTTCCTTTCATTCTTTCTGGGCTGCAAGTCTACTGGACGCTGCCACCAAGAAACAGGGTGGGTCTCCCCCACCCCAATCTGGGTGCCAATCATCTCTGCAAACATTCCCACAGACACACCCAGAAGGGACCTCTGCTAATGTATCTATTAATCTGGTCGAGTTGACAATGATGATTAGTAGCCATTATTTTGGGTGTCTTTTTACTTTATGCTGTCCTTTAATGTACAAAATGCTTCATAGTTCTGTGAAATTCAGTTTATATAATTTTCTTGCTTATGTCTAACAAAGTTCCCTAAAGTCATACTAATCATCACTATGATTTCTGTTAAGTGTTGCATAGTTTTTGCTGTTACATGCAAGTCTATGATTTTTTAGCTAAATTTTGTATGTTGTATGAGGAAAGTTGGTAAAACTTTCCTTTTCCTTTGTTGATATCCAGTTGTCTTAGCCTTATTTGTTAAAAGACTATTTTTCCTCACTGAATTGTCTTGCCAACCTTGTCAAAAACAAATGTTAAGTGAAATAAATCAGATACAGAAGCTTAAATATCACATGGTTTCCCTTATAGGAAAAACCCAAAATATAAATAAAGAGCAAAATAAAAGATACATAACAGGAAATAGGGAGAGAGATCTTTTGCAAATGGGAGGGGAACCAAGAGATATAGCAAGGGCCGAGGGAAGGGAGGAAAAGGGGATGAATAAAAAATTGAGATGTATTATTTACATGTAGCAAGTCCCTATGAGGAACACAATCATTATATACTGTAAACATGTACTGATAAAAGTTGGAAAGATGATTAGAAATGTAAAATCTAATTTCTCAACCATTCGACATTTTCCCTTGAGATCTATCTATCTATCTATCTATCTATCTATCTATCTATCTATTTATCCTTATGCCAGGATCACACTGTTTTGATTAATGTATCTTTGTAGTGACTTTTGATTTCAAGACATATGAGTCTTCCCAACTTCTTTTCCTTTTTCAGAATCATTTTGACTGTTCTGATTATCTTTCAATCGCACTTGAATTTCAGGATCAACTTGTTGATTTCTGCAGAAAAGGAATTTGTGACATTTAAAAGGAAAATTTAGTTAATCTAGACATCAATTTGGTGTATATTGTTAATCATCCAAAATAAGGGATATCTTCCTATTTTTTTTTTTACTTTTCTTCAAAAATGTTTTGCTTTTTTCAGTTTCCAAGTATGGCCAGTCTTTGGTGAAATTTATTCTTACTTAATTCTCTCTGATGATTTCATAGATTAACTGATTTTATAGATTAATTACATTTTCAGAACATTTATTACTCATGTATAGGAATATAAATGATTTTTGTATAAAGACATTAGATCCTGCAAACTTGCTGAATTTGTTTGTTAGCCCTAATAGATTTTCAGTGTATTACTTAGTGCTTTCTGTATAAAAGATTATACCACTAGCAAATAAAGATTATTTTGCTTCTTACTTTCAAATATGTATACTTTTATTCTGATTTGTCTAATTTCCATACCTAGAACCTTCCGTGCAAAATTGAATAGATGTAGGGAAACACAGATATTCTTGTCTTGTTTCTGATCTGAAAGGTAAATATTCCATCTTTCATTATTAGGTATAATGTTAACTGGGGGTTATAGATGTACACTTTTTCTCAGATTAAAGCTACTTCTTTCTTTTCCCAATCGGTTGAGAGTTTCATCATGTAAAGGTGTTGATTTTTTGTTGGTTTTTATTCTTCAGATATGTAGAGATGACCATGTAGTTTTTGTCCTTTATATATTACACTGATTGAATTTCAAATATAAAAACAAACTTTCATTGCTGGTATAATAAACTCCACATAGTCATAGATTTTTATAAGTTGCTAGATTCACGTTTCTAGCATATTGTTGAGGATAAAGTATATTTTTAGTGGAAGAAAAATAGAGCTAGTGTTAGTAGACTTTATTTTAGGAAATTTTAATGAAAGTCTGGGAGATGGTAAAGTGTTCCTAAAAAGACAATATTACTGTTAATACCTAAAATTCCCTGCAAAACTCTCACATTCAGAAGTGGAGCCTGGTAGGAAAGAGTGGTTCACTGGGGATGTGACTTGAACAGTGTATTCTTATCCCTGACCCTTCTTTTCTGTCTCTCTCTCCTTCCTGGCAGCTATACTATTTCTTCTTTGGAGCCAAATGACCAAGGATTGAATTCACAAGATGTGTGAACCAAAATACATCCCTTCCCCTTTAAGTTATTGGTGTCTATTTTGTGTGTGTGTGTGTGTGTGTGTGTGTGTGTGTGTGTGTGTGTGTGAACGTGAAGAGAAAATGACTAACACGGACAACATTTAGAATAATAAGTAAAATTCTCTTTTAGTTCATTTTTACCAACCAGATGATTGACGTCCATGAAAGGCAGATATGGATACTCTTGCCCATGTCACTACACAGCCTTTGTGGTAAAACCAAGGCTGACTTTGCAATTCTTATATTACATTTTCTCTAAAATTGTTAACCATAATCTCGTCTGGGATACACCATGCACTTGTAAAACCACACTATACTGAATTTACTCCTATTCTTCACAATGCTCCTTATTTTTTTCTTTTTTTGGTCTATTTTTCTTGGGCCATTCCTTGAATTTTAGTGTTCTTTAAGAGTGAGGCCTTGTGTCTCTCTTCATAACATAAACACTTCTGGGGAGATTTTATCTACTGTTGTTGCTGGAATTATTGATGTAATGTTGATTGCTGAATCAACATCTCACTCCTTATCCCTTTCTTAAATAATTCCAGCTAATGTATGTGTATAATCTGCGATGTATATCACAGTGTCATGACAAAATCAGTATATTCCAAAATGAATCCATTGTTTTCTCTGAACTTACAGCCTCTTTCAGCTTCTGGGTTCGCTAACTCCATAATTAACAATTTCATCAATTACCCAGTTGCTCAAGTAAGCACAATAGTAGTTCTTATCTACTGTATCTGTGCTCAAATTTTACTGAAGCTACTTTATAAATAATCTTCATATCTGACTGTATCTCACCTCATTGCCATTATTCTCATTGAAGGTTTGTTCACTTTTTATCTCAATATTACAGTAATGTGATTGATTTTTCAAAATAATTCAATATGCACATATCATGCAGAAAGAACTTTCTTCAGTGCAAATTAGATCATGAAATTCTCCTCTTTACAACTTTTTTTATTGAGACAGGGTCTCCCTAAACTACTAACTTGACCAGGCTGGGCTTCAACTTATAAATCTTCTACCCCAGGCTTCCAGAGTGCTAGGATTACAGGCCTGTGTCAGAACACCCAGCGTTTATGACTTTTATTTAGCTTACAATTGCTCTTAGGATAGAGTGTAAACTTCTTTATAGAGCTCTTAAAACCCTGCAATATTTTGCTTGCCTTACTACTTTACATCACCGTTGCCTTCTGCACATCATATACAACAGCAGTTTTTCCAAATGAGTTAATTGAATTTTAGTCTTAATTTAAATAAAAAGCATTAAATTAAAATTTTATCACACTGAACACTGTGGAGCTTTGAATAAGTCATTTATTCTGTTCATTAGTAAAATTGGTATAATACTACCCAAACTACATTTCTTATGGGTTTTGTGTGAGAAATATGGAGAAAAGCATGTTAATAGTTTGAAACTGTTATGAATTTTGTTATACTTATAATAATGATATTTATAATAATAATAGCATACTTGTAAAATTTTACTACATGAGAAAGTGATTTGGGTTTGATATTTGTAATTTTATGTTTGAGTTACAATTTCTCCACTTAACAAGTAGTAGTCACAGAAAATGAAACTTTCTGGAATTTTTCTATCTATAAAATGGGGAAAATAATTCCTAACATAATTTTAGTTATAGTGTTAGGAAGAATATATGAATTGTTACATATTAAGTTATTTTATAAGCTAAAAAATCCTATGTAATTTTAACTGTAATTAATTTAGTTTGAGGTACATATAAAACCATGTACAAAAATGTGCTCCATTATTTAGTTTTTGAGATTATACATGTTGCCCTTTTTCTTTTCATTTTCTACACTTTTGTGAGGTGACTCAAGCCAATATTATGACAACCAGCATAATTAATTAATGAAATTATTGAATACCTGCTTGTATTAGATTGTCAGATTTGTGCTATCTAGTAAGGGTATCTACTGTGTCCTTATGAGGTCCCTGGAACCTAATTAATTTATAGATACATCCAGACAAAATAGAATATTACTTTACAGTAGTGGGAGCTTAGTGAAGAAGGCCTAGGATAAAATACAAATGACTACACAGTTATGACTTTTCTTAAAATATCAGTTATTAAATTTTATTATTATTCACTTATGGACACATTTTCCTGCGAGTATAGATCACAATTGCCATACACCAGTCAGGATGGCTGGATGTCTGATTTTAGTAAAATGAAGGTTATTTTCAATTTTGTTGATAGAATGGATAGACTACCCTCACCAAGTTTTTCCTTGGGACACCTTTATTCAAATACATAATTTTTTTTGATTAGCTCTCTTCTTACATCATATCTTCTTGAGCAGTTGATGTCAATTGACTATTATATGTGATAGTTTTTAGACATGTTTGATCTTGGGATGAGAATATTTTAATCAATAAATGTTTAGCAAGGTCAATTCTTCTTTTGCTAACGTGAGAAAATTAAAATTTGTCCCTTATCATACACCATTCACAAAAATCATTTCGTGTATATTAAAAACTTCAATGGACAGCTTATAACAATAAAATTCCTAGAAGTAAAATACAAGAACATTCCTTAACATTGGTCCTGGAAAGAATTTTTTGGATTTGACCGAGAAAGCACAGGCAACACAAGTAACAATAAACAAATGGAACTACACTAACTAAAAAGTTTCTCTACAGCAAAGGAAATAATCCCTAAGATGAAAGGGCAACCACAAAATGGGAGAAAATATTTGGAAATCATATATCCAATGAGAGACATAGTCTCAAAATACAGTGACATCACATAATTCAATAGGATAAAATGCCCAAGTAACCCAATATAAAAAAGTGCAAAATTACAAACCGACATTTTTTCCAACAAAGTATAGAAATAGCCAAAAAAAAAAAAATCACTTACTCTCAGGGTAATGCACACGAAAATCAGAATGAGATATCACTTCACACTTGTTAGGATGGTTTTGTTCAGAGAATCTAAAGCCTACTGTTCATGAAGATATGAAGATAAGAGAGCCCTTATACACCATCCTTGAAAATGTAACTGGACCCCACTTCTGGATAAACATCAAAATGAAATAATGTAATTATTTCAAAGAGATCACTTCCACGTTCACTGTAGCATTTTCCACAGTAGAGAGATCACTTCCATGTTCACTGTAGCATTTTCCACAGTAGCCAAGAAAATCCAACATGGAGAAATAAGTTAAGTGTCATAGCTGCATTAATAGATTAGCAAGAATGTGATGTAGATATACAATGAAATAGTATTTAGCTTTAAATATAAAGGGAATTCTATCAGAAGTTGTAATAGTCATGAATATGGAGGACATTGGGCTAAGTGAAATAAGTCAGGCACAAAAAGACAAAGGGTGAATGATATCATTCATATGTATAAAATGATATAAAATGTCATCGAAAAGTTGTGTGTGTGTGTGTGTGTGTGACTTTAGTTGGTCACTGGCAAAAGACATTTCTTCATGTATTTGCAAATGTTCCAAAAAAGCAAACATTCAGTTGATTAATATTAATATCCCAAGGATGAGAAGTGAGTGAATTGTTGTTCAGAGGAAACATGAGCTTTGGAATAGATAATCTTGAGTAAGAATCTTGACTCTTAACTAATTTCCTGAAGATATTAAAGCAAATTAAATTCTCGAAGTTGCATTTTCTCAGCTGTAAAATTTGGCTAAAAACAGCACTTACATCATAGAGTTTTTATGATAACTAAGTAAGATAATTCAGTTAGTGTATAATACTTAGCACAGTTTCAGACTGATATTAAGTGGGGAAATGTAGAGAAGATTTTAAGAGATTCAGATTTGGAATCAGAAAAACCAAGGGTTACCATATATCTCTGCGTCTTACTAAGTATGTGACCTTGGGCAAATTACTTAACCTATCTAAGCCTTAGCTAATATCTATGTCTTTTGCTAGTATATTATGGGTTTATAATGTGCCAAATTAGCAGTATTGCTTAAAGCCCTACTCAAGGAAATTTATTTTCAACTTTTACTTGATGATAGTAATATTTAGGCAGATTCTGTTTCAATTCAATGCCTTGTGGAAGAGTATGCTAGGCACTGTGCTGTCCCACTCATATCCCATCGCAAATGAAGGACATGATCTTATTGCTACTCAGAGACAGGAAAAATACTTCCTTCAAGGGGCATGATCGCCAAAGGGTATAAAGTTCTTTTACCCCACACTTGGAAAATTATGAAAGCTTATGTAAGTGGGATTAGCTGAGATATTTGTTGGAACTGTCTAGCACTTGCTTTTTCTTCTGTTCAATTCAGCTTCTTTCCACAGGTATTGATCTGGAGAACATTGTCCTATATATTTACTGCACAAATCTCCATTTGTGATTTCACACACATGAAAATCTGATTTGCAAATGAAAATATAGGCTGGAACATGAGAAGACAAGAGAAGACATGGGAGATAAGAGAGAGAATAGGGATAACCAGGAGTTGGATACACTGGACACAACCAGTTAGGCTTTAAGAAACTGATAGCGTTTAAGAGGATAATTGCATAGTTCATAGCTTTGAGACCGGAGCTTTACCATCCAATGTAGATTTTGAGGGTTTACTTTCATAAAATCAATCCCATTAAACATTCAGTATGCACAGTTTGTATACACACACACAAACATGTGCTTATACCTATCTATACATGCAATTATGTACACAGATGCATATAGCATGTATATGCCTAAGTGTATATGTGTAATCAAGGTATTGTATTTGTGTGCCGGGTTTGCAGAATAGCCAGCATATTGACTGATCCAACTGGCAATCAAAATATAAGGAGAATTTTTAAATTTGAAAAAATTATTATGGTGAAAGACGTATAGCCATTAATCCTCCTGAAAATATTCCACATGGCCACAAACACACGTCTCACCATTCTTATCACTTTCTGAGTCAGTTGTGTAAGTCCTCTGTCATGACTCTTATGAGTGTCTTTATGAAGTGTGATAAAAAATGCAGTGAATGCTGCTGATGAGTGCTGTCCAACTGACAGGCAAGCTCATAAACATATTATGGTGTGCCCTCATCCACCTTATTTACCAGATCCGGCACTGTGCAACTTCTGGCTTTTCCCTAAAATCTAAAAGACCAGGAAAGATAAAGGTTATGAATCAATTCAGGACAGTGAGGCAGCCACTACACCACAACTAAAGACACTCACAAGTGAGGACTTCTAGAAGTTTCAGAAAGTGAAAAGAACAATGGGATAATTGTATTTAAATTATGGGAAATATTTTGAGAGGGATTAATAGCAATGTGTCTTTTACTGTTGCCTTTTTTTAAGTTTAAACATCATATTTTTCTACAACACCTCATATATCACTTTTCCATTAAGTGTTTTATTTTGGCTTCATATTTTAAGCCTCAGAAAAGAGAAGCTCTTTTGGCCATACAGTGTGGAAATAATTAAGTTTCATTCTGCTGAGAGGCCTTGTCAGCAGCACTCAGTAAAAATGCAGGGTAAGGTAAAGGATATAAAATTGCAATGTACTAACAAATGGAACATCTTCCACTTTCAACAACAACAACAAGAAAAGTGCTCCAGCTTTCTTCCAACCTCTTCCTGATTATGTTTGCTTTTGCTTTTGAATTCCGAGATGAGTCTGGAATGAGAAGAGACAGAAAACAAAAGAAGAGGCAAAGAACTTCTTTTCTTGTCCTTTGGGAAAACTGTCAAACATTCTTATGGAACATCCTATCATGATATATGCTTTCCTGTCTCACTTTTTGCCAGCCTAGTGGGCCACCTAAGATCTGCCAGAAGCTGATTTCTTATAAATATCTATGCATTCTGAAAGAATATTCTCATCACTATCACTATGACTTAACAAGGGTGAGTCTTTGGCTTTTTTTATCTAGCTATTAAGACTAAGCCTCACCTTGGAAACCAGAAATTAATGAGAAGAATTAAAAGTTCCAAAACAACTTTGACCTGGACCCTTTACATAAGGAACTCTGTTAGGAATGATAAAGCACTCACTTCCTGCCTATCAGGAGCTAGCAGCTGACTTGACAACATCAAACATAAACATATAAGAAAAATTGAAAATAGCAGATAATGATGTCATACAGTACTTCATAAAGACAAAGAAAAGTCAACATATGTAACATGAAGTCCGTGGGAACTTACTGGAAAACAAAACTTTGCAAATGTTTTTGAGATATTGCTTTGTTTGATGTTTCTTGTTTTGCCATGAATCTCATGCAAAAATCCAACCTATTTCGTTACAGTATAAAATGATGTTTCAAATGTTCCCTAAGCTTTAAGTAAGATTGACACTCTAGGGAGATGCAATATGCACCTAATCCTTAGTACACCTTTTGTGCTAGGCATCCTTTGGGAGGTAGGGTTGAAGGAATCTGGGGGAATGACAGCATAATAACCTGGTCTAGGCTAATTAACACCTGGTTACGTGAGTGCTACAAGACTACCATGATTCAATCCATATTCAGAACACATATAATCATAGTTATTATCTACTTGCTCTCTCTTAGACTGAGATTTACTGGTAAAAGCATTTCTGTTTTTCTTTATATTTCCAGTAACTTATAATCATAGTCAGCTTTGAGCCCTTGAAAACTTTCAGCATTATTCTAAGTGCATTACGTGATATAATTAATTTAATTTTCATAACACTATTAAGTACATATTTTTAAAATCCCCATTTTGCAGGTTAAAAAATCAGTGAAAATAGAGGGTAAGTAATTTGTCTAAGGTCACGTAGCTAATTGGTTGTGAAACCAGTTTCAGACTCCGTGTTGTCAATTACTATATGATTCTGCTGGTGCTTCATATACTTGATAGTTCAATAATATAGCCTGGAAATTAAAACATGCCTCTTATTATTGAGCAGTATACAAATAAGCATTTTTTTTGAATCAATAAAACAATCAATACATCTTTCTTCATCTATAAATAGGCTAATTATAGTTTCTACTTTACAGCTATTTTTAAAGTACAGAATGATCATTTGTGTGAAAATTTTAGCAATGTTTGGCATGTAGTAAACATTCAATAAATATTAGTGATTATGATAATAAAGAAGAAAACAATAATATCATAAGTCCATAAAGACTGAAAGAAAAAAAAACTAGGCAGAAAGTACAAAAGAGAAATATTAAATTAAGATGCAATAAAAATTGTTCAAAACACTAAAAACCTCTATTTCACACATCAGCTATTCCTATATCAAGAATGAAAATAGTAATAAAGTAATATGTGGATGAAATATAAACTTTACCTGGATGCTTTCTTTTAAACACTTACATGTAGATCTATAACAAAAACTCATGTGATAAAAATGTTTATTGGCGTTTGGGGTATAGCTCTATTGCATAGCACTTACATATTATGTGCAAGGCCCTGGGGTTAAGCCTCAACACTGCACAAAAAAGTATTGATGAATAGGCCTCAGAATTGTGTTAGATAGTGCAAAAACAAACGTGAATAATAGGTAGTTTGTTTTTAATTTTTAACCAAGAACATGTATTGGTATATTGTACATATAATGATCACATTCACCACATTTATTTTGTACCTGTACATGATGCATCTTGGTTCTCCCCCCTCTTCTGCACCACTCCCCTCTGTTCCCTCCCTCCCTATTTACAGCAGGTTTGTTCACATTTCTCCATGATTTCCCTTTCCCCTTTCTTTCCTTTTTTCCCTTCCTGCTTTTCCCCCTTCTCTCTTTCTAGTAGTCTTTTCCTTTGTATATTATCTCCCTTTTATATAATATTTATTATACCTCTTTGTCCTTATTTACAGTTATGGTTTCTCATATCAGAGAAACAATTCGATGTGTACTCATGAGTGTCTGACTTATTTCACTTAATAGTATGTTCTCAAGGAACATCCATTTACATACAAATGACTCTAGTTTATCCTTTTTTATGGTGGTGTAGTACTCCATTCTATAGAAAAAACACATTTTCTTTAGCCGTTCATTGGTTGGACATTTAGGCTGTTTCCAAGACTTAGCTATTACAAATCATGTTGGTATAAACATGGCTGTGCACATATTGCTGTGGTACGAGGTTTTAATTCTTCTGGGAAGATCCCTAGTAGAGGAATAGCTGGATCAAATGGAACCTCCAGTTGTAGTTTTTTGAGGAATCTCCATATTGATTTCCACAGTGGCTGGACCAGTCTACATTCCCACCAACAGTGGAGGAGGGTTCCTTTTTCCCCACAGCTCCACCAGCATTTGTTATTGGTTGATTTTTTTCATAAGCGCGGTTCTTTCTGGAGTGAGATGGAATCTTAACGTTGTTTTGATTTGCATCTCTTGAGTGACTAGTGATGTTGAACATTTTTTCATATATTTATTTGCCATTTTTATTTCTTCATCTGAGAAATGTTTATTCATTTCAGTTGCCCATTTTTGGATTGGGTCTTTAAATTTGGGAGGTTTAATTTTTTTGAGTTCTTTGTATATTCTAGATGTTAGACCTTTCTCTGATGGATAGCTAGCAAAAATTTTTTCCCAGTCTGTGGGTTTTTGCCCTGCTCTATTGGTGATTACTTTTGCTGTACAAAAGCTTTTTAATAGCATGTGGTCCCAAGCACTGATTCTTTGTATTGTTTCCCGTGCAGTCTGGGTTCTGTTCATAAATTTTTTTCCTACCCCTGTGTCTTCAAGGGTTCTTCCTATTCTATTCTCCAGTAAATTTAGTGTTTTTGTTTTAATGTTTAGATCTTTGACCTACTTTGATTTTAGTTTAGTACATCATGAGAGACATGTATCTAGTTTTAGTTTTCAGCAGGTAGCAAGCCAATTTTTCCAGCACCATTTGTTAAAGAGGCTATCTTTCTTCCAGTGAGGGTATTTGGATCCTTTGTCAAAGATGAGGGATTTGAGTGTGTTTGGAGTTGTTTCTGCATCCTCCAATCTATTCCATCGATCTTCAGGTCTGTCTTTTTGCCATTACCATGCTGGTTTTATCACTGTAGCTTTATAGTATGGTTTTGGGTCAGGGACTCTGATGCCCCCTGCCTTTCCCCTGTTGCTTAGGATTGTTTTTGCTATTCTTGGTCTCTTCTGGTTCCAGATGAAATTCATGATTGTCCTTTGTAAATCTTTGAAGTATGTTAGTGGTATCTTGATTGGAATTGCATTAAATCTATGTGGTACTTTAGGAAGTATGGCCATTTTCACTATGTTGGTTCTTCCTACCCACGAACATGGGATAGCTTTCCATTTTCTGATATCCCTTTCAATATCCTTTTTAAGAGTGATGTACTTTTCAATGTAAACATCTTTTGCTACCTTTTTAGTTAGATTCCTAAGTATTTTATTTTTTGTGTGTGCAATCTTGAAAGGCATATCTTCTGTTATTTCTTTTTCAGTGGGTTTATTGTTTGCATATAGGAATGCTATTAACTTTTGGGTGTTCACTTTGTAATCGGCAATGCAACTGAATTTAATTATTAAATCTAGAAGTTTTTTGGTGGAGTTTTTTGGGTCTTCTATGTAGAGTATCATGTTATCCCCAAATAACGATAGTTTAACTTCTTTCTTTCCTATCTTTATTCATTTTATTTCTTTCTCTTGCCTAATTGCTCTGGCCAGTGTTTCTAGAACTATGTTGAATAATAGCGGTGATAGTGGGCAACCTTGTCTTGTTCCAGATTTTAGTGTGAAAGCTTCCAGTTTCTGACCATTTAGTGTGATGTTGGCCATTGGTTTGTCATATATGGCTTTTATCAAATTTAGATATACACCATCTATTCCTAATTTCTGTAGTGTTTTTATCATAAATGGGTGTTGGATTTTGTCAGATGCTTTTTCTGCATTTAGTGAGATGATCATGTGATTTTTGTCTTTGACTTTGTTGGTATGGTGTGTTCCATATATTGATTTGCATATGTTGAACCATCCCTGCATCCCTGGGATGAATCCTACTTGGTTGTAGTGTATAATCTTCTTGATAATTCATTGTATGCTGTTGGCCAGTATCTTGTTGAGAATTTTCACATCTATGTTCATTAGGGAGACTGGCCTGTAATTCTCTTTTTCAGTTGGATCCTTTTCTGGTTTTAGTATCAGGGTAATGCTTGCTTCCGGGAATTATTTTGGAAGTACTGCTTCCTTTTCAATTTCATTAAAGAGTTTGAGGAATAGTGGTATTTGATCATCTTTGAATTTCTTGTAGAATTCGGCTGTGAAGCGGTTAGGGCCTGGGCTTTTCTTCGTTGGTAGGTTTTTAATTACCTCTTCAATTTCAATGGCTGATATTGGTTTATTAAGTGTTTTTATCTCTTCTTGTTTTAGTTTTTTTAATTCATATGTTTCTAAGAATCTGTCCATTTCTTCCATGTTTTCCATCTTGTTTGATTATAGGTCCTTGATGTAGGTGTTGATCCTTTGGATTTCTGACAGGTCAGTTGTGACTTCACCCCTTTCAGTTTTTTTTGCATGAGTTTGCATCTTTTCTTTCCTTTTTTGGATAAGGTTGGCTAGGGGTTTATCTATTTTGTTTAGTCTTTCAAAGAACCAACTCTTTGATTCACTGATTCTTTGTATTGTTTTCTTGGTCTCAATTCCATTGATTTTAGCTCTGATCTTAATAATTTCCTCTCTTGTATGAGCTTTGGGTTTGAGTTGTTCTTCTTTTTCTAGTTGTTTGAGGTTCAATATTAAGTTGTTTATTTGAGCTCTTTCTGTCCTTTTTATTGTGAGAGTCAATGCAATAAACTTCCCCTGTAGCACTGCTTTCATTGTATCCCATAGGTTCCTGTATGTTGTATTGTCATTGTCATTGTCATTTAACTGTATAAATTACTTAATTTCTTCTGTGACCCAACTGTTATTCAGAAGTATATTACTTAGTTTCCATGTGTTTATGGGGTTCTTTTGGTTTTTGTTGCCATTGAATTCTAGTTTCATTGCAGTATGGTCCGATAGTATGCATGGGATAATTTCAATTCCCTTACATTTACTTAAGTGTCTTTTATGAGCTAGTATGTGGTCTATTTTGGAAAACAACATGTGTGCAACTGAAAAGAATGTGTATTCCACTGTTGTAGGGTGGAACACTCTGTAGACATCTGCTAAATCCATTTGTTCACAGAGTTGATTCAGTTCTGATATTTCTTTGTTAATTTTCTGTCTAGTTAACCTGTCTATTTGTGAGAGTGGGGTGTTGAAGTCTCCCCTTATAATTGTGTTAGTGTTTATTTGATCTTTCATGTCCCTTAATATTAGTTTTATGTATTTAGGTGCACCAATATTTGGTGCATAAATATTAATGATTGTTATTTCTTCCACTTGGAGTTTTCCCTTGAGAAGTATGTAATGGCCATCTTTGTCCCTCTTAAGTTTACTTTGTCTGAGATTAGTATAGTCACCCCTACTTTTTTCTGGATTCCTGTTGCATGAAATACTGTTTTCCATCCTTTGAATTTCAATCTCTGTATTTCCTTTCGAGTTAAATTTGTCTCTTGTATGCAGCATATTGCTGGATCTTCTTTCTTGATCCATTCTGCTAGCCTGTTTCTTTTAATAGGTGAATTGAGCCCATTTACATTGATAGTTACAGCTATTATGAGTTGACTTATTTTTGC
>PVJO010030928.1:0-14905 GCA_004026905.1 Hystrix cristata
TAAAAACATTACAGTGTGTCCTCATCATCCTTATTCACTGGATCTGGATCTAGTACCTTGTGACTTCTGGCTCTTGCCCAAAGTCAGAATGACTGTGAAAGGTAAATGTTTCGAATCAATTCAGGACATCAGGGCAGCTGTGACAGTGTTATTGAAGACATTCATGAAAGAGGACTTCCAGAACTGCTTCAGAAATTGACATGAATGATGGGATAAGTGTGGTCAGAGTGAGGGGGAATGTTTTGAGGGGCAGTAATACTAATGTGTCTTTTACTGTAATTAATTTTAAAATTTGAACATTCACCAAATCATATGTTGAATTCTTACTCCTAACAGTAAGAGTACTAGGAGGTGGGCCTTCATGAGCTGATTATCCATGGGCTAGAGTCCTCATAAGTTGGACTAATTTGTTAAAGAGGCCCAATAGAGAGCCCTGAGACCTTGCACCACCATGTAAGGTCAGAGAGAAGATGACCATCTCTGAGGAAGTAGGCCCCCACCAGACAGTGAATCTTCTGGTGCTTTGATCTTGAATATACCAGCTTCCAGTACTGTAAAAAATAAATTTCTGTTGTTTCTTAGCCATGTAGGTTATGGCATATTTTGCAGCAGCCCAAATGGACTAAGCCTACAAAAGTCTACCACTCCATCCCATCCCTCGGCCTCTGCTCTTGCCAGTCTACTTATACTCGGCATTCCTGGCATATAGGCCTTTTTTAAATTCCTAAAAAATTTGCCTCTCTTTTCTACTTCAGAGCCATAATAGTTGGTGTTTCTTCTTTCTAGAATTTTTCTTGTATCAATCTTTTCACCTAGATAAGTTTTAAATAAAATGTTACTTCCTTAGAGGAGCCATTCTGATCCTCCAGACTATGTTAAATACCTGTGTTAGATGATCTTTTGACATTATGTACTTTGCTTTCTCAGCAGTTACACTAATCATAATTTCATAGGTACTATCTGAGCATTTATTTAATACCTGTTCTTCATGTTAGCTCCTTTAGAACAGGCACCATTTCTGAGTTGGTTTTTGGCGTACCTTCAGAATTTAGCACAGAGTTTAATTAATCTACTTTTGCTAGCTGCCCTCACCAGTAGAATGAGTTAAAACTAGCTTAAATAATGTGTGAAGGTCCTTTATTTTTATGTTGTAAGTATATCCTTCTGCTTACCAAAATCTTAATGGTAACTATTTCATTAAACATCCGCTAAAGAAGATGGAACATTTTTAGCCATAAAGTAAAAGAATTTCTTAAAGTGTTCCTATAAAATAAGTAATTTTGAAAAAATGAAACAAATAAACAAACAAACAGAGGGAGTAGAGAATTTAGCTCAGTGGTAGAGCACTTACCTAGCAAGCACAAGGCCCCAAGTTCAATCTCCAGCACCAAAAAAGAAAGAATGAAAGAAAGAAAGAAACAAGTAAAATGAGTGATTTTTGAAAGCAATATTTAGCTAGCTTCAATTTTACGTGTATGTACCACATATCTCTGTGTATCTTACCTAAGGAAACAATTCAATATGCCAATCACTGAGTACTTTCAGAAATTGAAATGGAAAAACATATATTTACAAAACAATCTACCAAATTTTAAGTGTTTATGAGACATGCTAATCCAATTATAAACTTTACTGTGTTCTTGATTTCTTACACCTCAACTCTGTTTAGGAATGACTATGAATTATGATATGAGAATCCTCTGTGGAATGATACTTTGTAAACCCTTATGTAACAGTTAATCAGAGTTTAACCTTTATCCTTCCTAAACCTTTATTCTGCAAAGGCATTTTCTACCTCAAGTTATTTGGTTAGATTAACTAATGTTTTTATATTCTTTCAAAAAAGGCTGCAGTAACATTTAGAGAAGCTTTAAACTTCTTAGTTACTAGAGTGAGAAAAATTGGTACTACACCTTAGTCATTGCTCAAAAGGTATAACTTGTATTAGAAAAGCTCAAGACAGTGAAGCCAGTGTATACTGAGCAACTATCTAATAAATATTTTATCAAATCACTTCAAAGAACCATTTTTTTCTGAAACAATATAATCTAAATAGAATTGAATTTATTTTCCTTTCATTTTAAAAACTCAACACCATAGAATTTTTCATTGCATATGTGATGAATATAACCATGTGTCCCTCCAATTGCCTTATCTATAGACATTCTCTTTCCTAGTGTGCAATCATTCTGTATACTATGTTAATTTAGAAAAGATTGATTGGGTGTGTATTACTTGCAAAGCAGCATTGTTGGTGCTAGGCATTCAAAAACAATTAGATTGATCATGTCTTCAATAAGTTTACAGTCTGTCAGGGTTAATAAAATGTATGTGTATAACTAAACACAAGGTTTAAAAAGTTGATAAGCACCACAAGAAAGGAATAAATCAACTTTTAAGGATCTATATTTTACATCTCCTCCAGGGCTATATCCTTGGTCCAAGACTTTGAATCTTCCTCAGCTCCTAACACAAAGCCTTGCACATAGAACGCATTCAATTGGTGTTAGCTTAGAAGGTGAGCTGTGAAATTGTTTTGTAAATTTATGCCTATTCAATGAATGACATTCTTATTATCCAAACTGAATCTAAAACTGCAGTCTAAAGATATTATTTATCACTAAAATAATGTTTTGTTAGAATTGTTTTAATTTTCACGAGTACATTCTATCTTCTCATTGTACTTCATTTTCTAATTTTTATTTCAAGGCTCATTTTCCTAAATTGTATATGTTATCTTAATGTTCAATTTACCCAGATCAGTAAGTTTCATGGAATGTGGCTATATTTCTTCTGCCTCTACTGTATCAGTAATCACAACTCATAAAAACCACTCTTGGCATTTGTGAGATTTTGCCTCTGTTATGTACAACTTACTAGAAAAAGGTATAAATTAAACGATTATCAGAGCTTTAGAATAAGTAATTAACATTTTCCTATTTCTAAAAAGCAACTGTATTGTTCAATCTGAAGTTTCACTGAATTGAGTCAGCTTTTTTTTTTGAGTCAGCTTTTTAGAAATAGATTTCCAAAGATTTTTCTTTTTTTGCTAGTTGAAATTCTCTAAATGACTCAAGATTCAGTAAAATAAAATGAACTTTCTTTTGATCTTCTGAATTACAGAGAAAAAAGAAGGCATAAATGATGTCTAAGGACCCTATCTCTTAAGTCTTGTCATGATTTTTCAGAGTCATGAAGTGTTAGACATATAAGGAGGATGACATATATTGTATATTAGATTTAAGCAGGATATATTGGTTATGATACCAGCTACCATATAGCCCATACTTTTTCACTCTTAGCCACCTCTATCAATACCCTTCAGCATGGAACTTTTCTTTGCTAGCTAAACCCAAGCAGAAATTTTACAGAAGCTTCACCTACTACCCTTTTGAAGACTCTTGGCTAAATTTTAAAAGGGTACAGAAGAGTGAAAAGGAAACAAAAAAACAGCTTTTCTTTTGCCTAAGTTCTAGCAGTTTGACGCTAGTACTTGTGAATTTTTCTTGCCACTGAGTCATTGCATACAGAATTATGAAACTTTAATTTCTTTAGAGGCTTGTTATATTAGAAAAATTGTTCCAAAGAAAGCAACAATCTTGACATAGCACATCTGGCTCTTGCAAATTATTCTTTATTAAGCTTTCATTTAATTACATGTACTGAAAGGTCTGTTTTTGATTACTGTAATTTTTTTTATTTGTCCATCTGAATGATAGTAATGTTGGAAATTATATACAAACCACCTGTTTTTCCCCCTACTAATGTGGCGAAGTTTGAACTATTTTCTCGGTAGTTGATGAACTAGGAAGCTTTCTATTTGTTATGATAGAAATTTGACTATCAAGGTAGTGGCTTAATCTTGATTATAAAAGGAAAAGAAAATATTTGAATGACATTTTCAAGTATTGGGGAATCTGACTTCTGGTTAATGATAACATATTAACACATTTGCTTATTGCTCATTTTATGCAAATCCTAATACAGTGACAATTAAGGATTTTAGGTGTAAACCTTTGAGTAGAAATAGGAAGAAAGGCCAAGAAAGTTTTTGGAATATTTTGGAATATGAGAAATGAATAGATGACTTACAACTACTTTAGGAAAAAAAAAGCTGATAATCAAGTTTTAAGAGTATAAAGAGTATAAAGCCAAAAAGAGCAAGCTCATTTGGGGGCTGAATCTTCGAAATGCTTAGAAACTGAAAATTGAAGACATCATATATTGCTGAAGGCAAGGGTAGAAAGTGACATTGTAGACAATATGGCTGGTTAAAAATAGTTATAAACTTGATCCTCCCTAACCTTATTCAACCTGATAACTACCGTCTCTTCCTCCCAACCACCACCACATAGCTTGCCAGTAGACTGGAAGTTTGTTCTCTAGACAAGTTGAACGTGAGAGGGTTTTGTCTTGGGAACATCAAGCATACTGAAGAGTGAGTAATTGTGCTATTTTGAAAACAGGGAGGCTACATGATAGGCCAGACAGTGAGATCTCCCAGTTCTTGAATCACCTAATGATGGAATACATGCCTATCCTACAACCAAGGCAAGAATCTGAAGATAACTCTCTAAGAAAATGGTCCAGCGTAAGAGAAATGACCTACAGATGATGACATTTGGGATCCTCCAAAAAAAAAAAAATCCAAATGTCTGGAGCATTATCAGTCGATAAATCTAACCCTACACTCAGACTTTCCAGTAAACTTTCAGGTTTGTCACTGTCAGGGATGAATAAAAAGTCAGTGAACACCAGCAACTTTAGGAAAGTCTCTAATAGGAAAGAGCTCAAAGAACTTGAAAGAAACAAGCGATAATAATGCAAAGAATAGAAAACAAAAAAGAATCCCAAACTTACCATTGGCATCCAATAGAATAGAAAATAGGATGCCATAAAAAGAAGCAGAGAACCAAAGTGTGCCCAAATGTATAATAGCAGAAATTTTCATAGAAGTCTTGGAAGACAAGGTTGAAAAAATATAGAGTATAAGTAAATGTCAAAGATTGGCAAATACAAATTAAAAATAAGCAAAAGAGAGGGTCAGTGAGGAAGCCCAACATTTATATGAGTTTAGGAAAGAAAAGAAAGAGGAAATTTGTTAATGAAAAATACCAGAAAAGTGTGCTAGAATTGAAGGACACAAGTTTATAGATTGAAAGAACTGAGTTTCCAGAATTATGAATGTAAAAACCATATGTGGATGGATTCCATAGTGAAATTTCAAAATATGTGGTATAAAGGGAAGATCCCAAGGCTTTTGGGGGAGAACACAGATTCCGTACACAGGATCAAGAATCAAAATAACATTCAACTTCTTTAGCAATAAGAATAAGAAGACAACAGATTATTGTCTTTGGAATTCTGAGGGGGAATTATTTTCAATTTAAAATTCTATACCATTCAAACTATAATCAAGTGGGAGGAATACAATAATAATATTCCTAGAGATATTAGCTCCTAAAAAATTAACCTCACATATACCATTCTCAGGTAGCTCCTGGAGGATATGCTCAAACAAACAAACCAACAGTTTACTAACAGACAGGAAAACATGATAGGTAGGAAATGGGGAAACCAGGGGTGTGAAGGAAGCTCTTTATTACCTCATTTAAATGAGAAGCAAGTGGGCAACTCCTGTGCTGGATAAAAAGAAACTTGAATTTTGTTTTTACGGCTGCAAATCTGTCTATATTCTGTCGAAGATTATGTTATTTATATGCTGTCTAGAAATGAAACCCCAAGGAAAGAGTGAGCACCATGGGCCTGGAGTACCAAGGGCAGCAGTCATCGTCCACAAGAGTCCGAGTGCCCAGGGAAGCCCAGTCACTGCTGAATAGGAATAATGTAGTTCTTCCAAGAAAAGATAAGGAAGTTCAGGCTAGTTTCTTAGTTAGGAATACTAAAATTACATGAGTGGATATACCAAACATTTGAAGAACTTTATACAGAGAATTGAGGGAGTAGAATCTTAGAGACTACTTAGTTGAATTCCTTTTTGGAATTAAGGACACTGAGTTCCGGAGAGATCAAATCCTTTGTCCAAGTTGTAATGTTAATCGCTGAAAGAAACTGATCTAGATCCATGGCTCCCAGACCAGTGCTCTTTCTTTCTGTTGTATTATTTTTGTTTTTGTTGTTGTTTGTTTTGTTTTCCTTTTTAAAAAATACAAAGAGTAATTTCAAGACTGTCAGAGAAATAGTTACCTAACAATACAGTAAGTCACTCTCTCTCTCTCTCTCTTTCTTTCTTTCTTTCTTTCTTTCTTTCTTTCTTTCTTTCTTTCTTTCTTTCTTTCTTTCTTTCTTCCTTTCTTTCTTCCTTTCTTTCTTTCTTTCTTTCTCTCTCTCTCTCCTTTCTTTTCTTTTCTTTTTGAAACTCCGTTTCTGCTGCATTTAAAGAGATCAATATTTGTCTTCCCTGTTTTGCAGCAGCTCTATGCCGCTCAGCTGGCCAGCATGCAGGTGTCACCTGGAGCAAAGATGCCATCAACTCCGCAGCCACCAAACACAGCAGGGGCAGTCTCACCTACTGGGATAAAAAATGAAAAGAGAGGGACCAGCCCTGTAACTCAAGTTAAGGTATTTGCTTTGCAGGATTGTGGAAACAGTTTGGAAAATAGCTTCACAAGAAAGGCAGAGAACTAGGCTGTGCTGGGAATAAACAGCAGGAAGCATAGCAACATAAAGGATCGCCAAAATGCTCTTCTTTCTGGTACATTTCATGTTTGAGCACTGAGAAACAGGTGTTTCACTTTTGATAACAATAGTGCCATATTGTGAGATCTTTACCTAAATCTGCAAACTCACTTCTCACAAATTTTTCCCCTTTGGAGTCTAGCTTTTATTTTTTAATGTTCATTGGCATAAACGGGCATGGTTTTATTGCCAGTCTTTATCATAGACTTGTGACATTTCTCTCCATGTTCCTTAAGTAGGTGGGGGCAATGTATAGTACCAGAGAAGGAGGATCTTTAATTCTTAGTTTTAAAAGGGGATAAAAAAGAATTTAATGCTGGGCTTTATACAGTTTGTTGATAAAGGTCGCTCTCTATAAATGGCAGCTCTGAGGAACGAATAGTGGCATTGCCTCATCATGCCTTTAATGCCATGTAATGATTATAGAATGAACAAAACTTCCCCAAGTTATGGCTGAGACGTTAAAGGATGCATTTCCTCACTGATTTTCAATGTTTTGAAACTGGGCATCCAGGAGGTACTTAGCAATAAAGGGGAATTGATGAGCCACTCCAACTTTGGGCTGCAGCTGGTATCTATAGGTGGTACTGGTTTGTTTTTATGATTGCATTTGCTTTATTTATTGAATTACTAAATTCAAACAGTTCAGAGAAACAATTGTTTTATATAACTGACTTACCAATTTGGACTTGTATGATAGATGTAGATGCTCTGTTACAATGTGGCAAAAGTACCACATTTGGAGCATTTTTGTAATTATTAAACCTGTATAAGGAAAAGAGCTCAAAAGCAGCATTGTATACTATACAATCAGCGGATTCGTTTTATTTTCTAAAAATTGGAGGTAGGAATTTTGGGATTTCAGGAAGTCTGGAAAAAAAAATAACAGACCCCAGAAGTAGAAGATCAAAAAAAAAAAAAAAAGTTAAGACAGATAGTCTGTCAATGGTCCACCCTCCAAAACCAATTTAATGCTGCCCCATTCTTTTAGTGTCTTCAACAAAATAGATTAACATTTATTTATGTTTTGTTGTTAGAAATACTGAAATATAATAATAGTCAATTTACATTTCATAAAACAGTATTACTTAAGAAAACAGGCTATTTTGCATTCCAAAAGTTTGTGCTTGTGATTAAGCATTAGAACACTCTAGCTCAAACCAAGATAGTTGGTTTAACCATAGTTATGAGAGTGTATCAAATGTCAATGACTTGAACTGTTTAGTATTAAATATTTTAACATGAAGAAGTCATTTCAAGTGAGTTAGCCAACTGGAGCTGTGCCAAACGGAGCCTTCACTGGCTGAGGAACATGCTCCCTGGTTAAATTCCAGTGAGTATCTGCCTTTACTGTTCCGTCTTTGTGGGGCACCTGAATTTCATTACTCATTTGACCACTTGCGAATTCTTAGGGAGTTCTCTGTGTGACTTGACTTGGCTGTATGTTATCTTAATGACAAAGGAAAGATTTCTCATGCTTGATTGTTTGTTGTATATGAGGGTAAAAATAAGTAAATGAAGACATAAACTAAATGTTTTAAATTTTAAAATAGCTCCTATTATTGAAGTATTTTTGAAAATAATCTCATAGTCTGCCAATTGGAAGAATTAGGATCACCAAAATCTCTCTTATTTCTCTCTGTAGCCATTGCTTTGCCTCTATATAATATAATTGCTTATTTTAAATTCCAGCATTACAGAGGGCAAAGTTTGCTGCAGATAACAAAAGCATAAATGGTCTTATGTATTTTCTTTCCCTTAGAATTTTTATCTACTATAACTGTCAACAACAGAAGTCAGAATATTTTTATTCAAATACTTGTTATACCACCTTTTTTAGTTCTGTCACCTTGGGCAAGTTTATCTCTTTGGGCTTTGGTTTTCTCCTCTCTACAACAGGAGTTAATATTATTACAGGTCTTAAGTGAGACAGTATATCCTCTAGCATATGATGAGTGTTCCATAAATGTTGGTGGTAGTGATAATACTCACCACCGTAATGAAAAAGGTGGTGTGGTAGTTTTAGTGGTTGGTTGGTTTTGAAATATGTAGTTGTTTGCTTGTATACTGAGAGAGATCTTAACTAAATGATTATTTCCATTATCAACTAGACAGAATGGCTTTCAGACACTTATAACAGGAGTACAAGACAGCAATCCCTGTGAGAAGAAAAACAGTGAAAGACTAGGCTTGTTCCAGTTTATTGTCTACAAGGTTTCTGTGCAGCTGTGTAGGGAATTTGGCAGGCTCCCTGAGAGAGAGAAGGGGTTCGGAGTTTAAGGGTGCCAACGTAGATAGAATGGGCGAGGTAGGGTACCAGGGAGAGTACTGCACACAGTAGAATGCTGAAGTTCTGCAAGAATCCCTCTGTACTGGATACTAATTAGTACATCAGGGTGAAAAACCTAACTGAAGTCAGGGAAGAATACCAGAATGTAGCAGGCAGAATCACTACATGGCTCACAAAGAACCATTATGTTCCTATTAGCCAGAGTACAGACATCTCTTGACACACAAGGCATCAAGTAGAGTCCCTAGAAGAGTATTATCTTGTAGTGGAGCTAAATTATCCCTAGATTAATGGATGTTCTGAACCTACCTAACATATCTGAAAATCATGCTTGGGAGGAATCAAATCGTTCTGTGTCTCAAAATAAATTTGACAACTATTTAAAGAAATACCTAAACTCTAGCATCCAACATTGTAAAAGCCGCAATATATGGCATCTGTTCAATTATTACCAGGCTTGCAAAAGAGGAAGAAAGTGTGAATAATGAAGAGAAAAATGAACTAATTTCAACCAGACCCTGAAATGACACCAGTGTTAGAATTAATAGATAAGATAGTACAAACAACTATTATAGCAGACTTTCAACTAAACCCATGTGAAGAGGTGGGCAAATTTACTCCATTAAAAAGACATATAAATATAAAGCTGGAGAAGATTGACAAAACCCACCATTTGAGCACTCTGGGAGTTGACCAAAGGCATATATATCTGAGGAAACATTTGTGCTTCTTATGTGTGAGAGTAGTGAGAGTTTCTGCCTTTTTTGCTTAGGGCCATTTTTATTGTCCCTACTTTAAGGCTCAGCATAGAGTGTTTGTCAGGCTAAGGCAGGACCAAAAGTAGCGATGCCATTTTGGAAAGGGATTCATTCTATTGAGAATTGGTAGATGATGTCTTTGCCCAATGACATTATTGGTAGAAGTGGCAATCATTGAATTATAAAAATAAGTACTACATTAGAGCATATTTAAAGCTGAAAAAATGTTATAAATTCCATATGTTGAAGAAGTTAGAGGAAAATATGAGTATGATAAGGCAAGACAAATTGTCGAGAGATTATAAATAATGTGTTTGAGATGAAAATACACCAAAAGGATTAGCAGCAATTTAGATATAGAAGAAAAAAAGTAGTGAACTTGAAGACATAACAAGAAAACTATCCAAAATGAACCAGAAAAAAGATTAGTCAGTACTGGGGAACAACACTAAATGTCTGCAATTGGAGCCCCAGAAAGAGGAAGAAAGAACAGAAGATTATATTTGAAGAAATGTCTGAATATTTTCCAAATTTAGTGTAAAGTCTAAACTCAGATATTTGTGAAGCTCAGTGAACCCCAAATAAAAGCCACATGGAGAAAACTAACCAGATACCTAGATTGTACATCATTATTATTTAGATGTGGATAAAGGAAGTAACTAGTCTAAATATTTTTTGAGGTAAGGACAAAAGGAAGTAAGCTGCAATTAAGCAAATCAGAAAATTTCGACATCCATAATGAATATAACCATGTTTCTCAAGAGCATGTATTATTTTTAAATATCATTAAAAGTATACTGCAACATAGATGTGACAGGTTGCCCATTTCCTACAAGACCAAAACAAAATAAAACAATCAAATGTTAACAAAAGCTGAAGATATCACTACCTCATCAAAAAAGCGACTCATTTTCTCTGGTATTTTGGCAGAGAAGGGATTTTAGATTTGGAGTCCAGTAAATCAGAATTTGAATTCTTTTCTTTGTGTAAGATCTTGAAGAAGTGATTTTAGTCTTTCTGCCCTTCATTCCTTCATTTATAAATTTAGAATAATACAGCCCAGCCTCATGGAGTTATCAGTGGCGAAATGAGCTAATACATATGAAAATGCCCAGCACAATGCTGGATATGTAAACACTTCTGTGTTCATGGTCTCTTTTTCTCTTTCTAATGCTCCATTTTAAATAATATTTTCTGGCATCTCTTTTTGTTCATCCTTTATCAATGATATTTATACTGGAAGAAACCTTAGATGTCATTTCATATGTGATGCTTTTTTTAGAGATGAAGAAATAGAGATCTAGCAAGATCCCATGTTTACCAAGGAAGAGAATATTCTGTTGTCAAACTCTATTGTGTATTTTAAATGACATTAGAAGCCATTTCTCTGTGCCTTCTCAGAAGCAAAACAGGAGTTAACATTTGCTGACGATTTTATTTTAGAACACAGTAATACAGATCTTAAAACTAAAATGTTTAAATAAATATGCTTATATTACACCAAATTTCTAGAATGATAGAAGGATTGTTGCAAATATTTTATGGGAAGATAAATGAGACAATATGAAGGCAAGGAGCTTAGCTTTCAAGTTCCTAGCTAACTAATTACAAACCAGATAATTGAATACTGTGTTCAGTGTGGAGGGATATGCATCTTAAAATAGACAGTCTGTAAATATATGCAGGGAAGACTATAACAAGACATCACTTTAAATGTGAAAAATAAATTGCATATAGCATAGTATGTAAAACATAATTATAATGTGTGCTTATTCTTTACAATATTAATTTTAAACATGAATAGAGACCAGAATATGGACCATGAAGAGAGCCCACACCCAGAAAGCCACATAGAAGCTGTGGTGTGGCATGCGGCTGTCTGGGCAGAGGCCCAGGAGATCAGAAGTAGGCTTTCCATGTTTCCATTTTTAAGTACTTGGAATTGTTTGATTTAAAATATATATTAAAAAATTAGCTACAGAGACTATTTATAGTTACTGGAACTTTTCAGAGAGAATAACAAAAGCACAACAGAGCTACTAAAATTTTAAATAATTCTTTGTAAATGCCCTAGGTTAATTTAGATCCCTGAAAACACATTAGGAAATTAAGCTGTAATGTGAGCTAATTCAGATTTTAATTTGGCAAAAAGAATGATCCAACTACACAGTTAATGTAAATAGAAGCATAACACAGGGAAATTAATGAGGTTTCCTTCCGATGAATCTTCAAGGAGGTAGATAATTAGCTTCTTTTGTTATTACTGCAGGAGAATGTGGCATTGTCTCTGAGGTGTAAAATAACTGTGGCTTACTAAGTGATAATGTGCTTCATTTGTCTTTTTTTTTTTTAATAATTATTTATGTTAAACTCTTGCAGGATGAAGTAGCAGCACAGCCGCTGAATCTCTCATCCAGACCCAAGACAGCAGAGCCTGTGAAGTCCCCAACATCTCCCACCCAGAGCCTCTTCCCAGCCAGCAAAACCAGCCCAGTCAATCTGCCAAACAAAAGCGGCATCCCCAGCCCCATTGGAGGAAGCTTGGGAAGAGGATCCTCTTTAGGTAAATGGAAAAGTCAACACCAGGAAGACACTTATGACTTAGGTAAAAGAAAGCAAATATATTTAGTGATGACTGATCCTTATTCCCAATGTGCTCCTTAGTATAAAAGAATACTCTTATCTTTTCTACTTAAACATAGCTCAAATTAGTATGTTAGGTGATTAGAACTTTTGGAAAAGATCAGAATATAGATCTTGATGGGATAGGTTTTTTTTTTTTAATATGATGATGTGTTAGATCCAGCAAATCACAGACTTAGGAATTTCTGTATTTAGTCAGTGTTTTGCCCTGCATTATCTCTCCAAGGACCTCAGGACCTGGCCTTAAAGCTGGTTGTCAAAAGTGTAAAATTTCAGAGCTGGAAATATATTTCAGTGATAGAGTTCCTGCCTTGCATGCTCTAGGCCCTGAATTCAATCTCTGGTGCTTAAATAAATAAATAAATGAAGAAACATTCTAAAATGTCTTTGAAATTTTACTCCATGGATCTCTAGGGGTATTTATCTCTCTGTATAAAAAGTATGAGGGGAAAAACATGGATTTTGGATGAGACAGGCTTGGACTGAGTACCTTCACCAACTAGCTGTGTGACCCTGGGAAAGTTATTTAATATTTTTGAATTCAGTTTTCTAATCTCTGAAAAGGGAATAGTTTTACCTAGTTTGTAAGTTGTTACGAGAATTAAAAGAAAAAAAATGCATATAAGGTTGCTAGCACAGAGTTTAGCACCTAGGAGGTATTCAATTTTAAAAGATTAGGATGACTACATGGCAACACATGTACATATATACAAGGAATAAAACTATAAATATGAAAGCACTTATCAGCAGGGGAGTGTCAGAAAGTATTAATATTGTTACTGTACCCTTTATGTTTCTTAATTTCCAAATAAAAAAGAGATCCAAAGGGATTAGGGACTAGACCTAGCATTTCTTCCTTGTAGACCTTCCTTGTATTGTTAGGTCCTGAATACTGGCATTCTCGCTATAAGAGACAGGATGATGTATAAGCCATTAATAGTTTCAATACATTTTTGCCTACCTTATGTCATTTGATTTCTCATAATAATTTTATGAGTTGGGTATTTTATTCTTATGCTCATTGTACAGGTTAAGTCAATTGTGGTTCTTACTGATAGAATGATTTGCCTACAGTCCTGTAGCTAATAATTAGCCAAAACAGGACTACAATCAAGGTCCTGTATACAACTCAGTCCTCTTTATAAACTCACAGTTGGGATATTTTCAAAAACTGAACTGAGTCTAAGTCAATCTTTTGATAGAGAGATGTAAATCTTCCTCCCTGAAATTTGGGACAGGAACTACAGAGCAGTCTACTTTTGTATTGTGTCAAGATGTCTCTCTCAGGGACCCAAAGGGTTTTTTTTTTTTTTTTTTAAACCTCAAGTCAGTGGTGTCCGTGTAGAAGAGAGAAGTGAATCATTTCTAGCATGTGAATATGAAAAATATCCTTGAGCTGTAGCTTTAGGTGTTGTGAGATGAGAGAAAAGAGCCAGCAGAAAGATAATAGATGAGATCTTGAAATGGCCCTCCTATAATTCACTTCTGTGTTTTGTTTGGAAAGCATTTCTTCACTCTGCTGCGGATCGTGAGAGACAAAGGTGTCTATGTCACTGGCCTGGCCTGCTCTCGTGGAACTTCAGCAGACCATATTTGTTAGGTCATGAACCAGATGGTCTGAAGTAATAGCACCTGTACTTAGCACTCCTGTCCAGATAATATTGGAATAGAAATGGTCTTTTTTTTAATCAGAAAAGCTCCAAAAGTACCATTTTTCTATCTTAAAGAATAACTGACTTAAAAAATTCTTTTGATAATCTTGGGAATTTTTTCTAAACTCACATGCATATGCATATGCATTGCCTGCAGGAGACATGTGATGTGAGTGTGATTGTGGCCTTCTGTCCTTTGTCCCTGTTTCTGTGTGAGGTGTATACACTCACCACATACACAGATACGCCCGTACACATGTACTGTGACATACTCATACCAGGCCTCAAACAAGTGGATCGTGTTAAAATTTTGACTCAGCGGCTGAAACCTACTGATCATCGATCATCATCTTTTTGTCTAAAATTGAAAAAAACTTGTAGAAAGTATTCATTTTACTCAGAGTACAATGCAAGCTATGGAGAAAAATTAGTTTCATTTTGAATTTTTTTTCTGCATTATGTGGAATATAATGAAAGCAAATATTTATTCCCATCTTGAGTCTTTGTAGTTATGTGAAAATCATTCTCACATATATTGCCTTGCTGTCATGAAGACAGGAGCTGAGAGCAGTGGGTGTTCGAGCTGGGAGTGGGGAAGGGTTGTCATTCTCCTGGTAAATAACGGAGGCAGTGTGATGGGAAGAATGGCTCATTAACCAGCCGGCAATTGGGGAATGGAGAGTGTGGTGTATTCCTTCCCGCCCCCTCACCCCTGCAGTGGACACATGAATACACACATATAGATGTCACTGAAGTACACATGTAGCTTTACAGGATTTTTTCTGCTAGGCCAGAAACAGCATTCCTGCATGGGTAGATCAAACATAGAGGGGAGCCTGGTCTCCCTGGCCTTTTCTTCCCCA
>PVJO010030929.1:0-14904 GCA_004026905.1 Hystrix cristata
CCTCTTTCACTCCTTGTCTTACTCAGTTTTTCTTTGCAGAGCTAGTTTCAACAATTTCCTTGATCCTTTCTAAGAAGCAGATTTTGGCTTCCTTGATTTCTTTTCAATTATATCCCGATTTCAGCTTCTCTGATTTCTGTTGCCTTTTTCCCTTTCTTCTTTTAGCTTTGGATTAATTTGCTTTCTTACTTTCCTGAATAATTATTTGAAGAGGATAGATTATTGAGGGTTTTTTTTTACCATAATGTAAGATTAAATGGTATAATTTTCTCTCTAATCTGCTTTTCAGAATTCCATAAGTTGAGATATGTTGCATTTTTTAAAATTTAGTTCTATGCATATGTTTTTATTTCTGTAAGGCTGTTTTAGGGCTGGGGATTTAGCTCAGTGGTAGAGTGTTTGCCTTGCAAGCATAAAGCCCTGAGTTCGAGCCCCAGCACCAAAGGAAAAAAAAAGACTGTTTTATCCATGTATTGTTTATGATTGAAATAATTTCCAAGATGTTTGAGATTTTCCTGTCGTACTTATTTTTAGAGGTCTAATTTAATGCCACACTTGCCAGAGAATAATTTCCTGATTATTTAGCTTTTTAAAATGTGTTATTTTTGTTCCATGACCCAGGAAATTGTCCATCCTGGTGAATGCGCTATGCAGATTTTGCTATTGTCGGTGCAGGGCTCTTTGAATCCATGCGTTTGTGAGCTCCCGGAGCCTGGGCCCAGGCCTGTATCGCGGTGCCCTTGTTCAGTTCTCCAGGACCTGACTGTGCAGGTTCCTGCCTGAGCCCCTTTGATGGAGCCCAGGAATCCCTTCTCTGGTTGCCCGGATCCTTTCTTCCTCTCAGTGATCTCCCACATCCTCACTGGTTCTCAGGTGATGCCCTCTATCCGAAAGATGCGTGTTTCACCTCACTCTGCTGTGCACTCCCCTCGAGACAGTCTGGGGGAGAAAAGTAACACAAGGGATTCCGCTTACACTTTCCTCCTCCAACTTCTTCGGAGAAGTATTTCTTGCTCTTTATAGATTTTCTGCAGTTTGAATACCATGTGCCTAGATCTACGTAGAAGACTTAGTGTCTATCCTGCTTGGAGTTCCTTGAACTTCTGGGACCTATGAGTTCATGACTGTAATGAATTGTGGTAAATTCTCAGGCATTACTGTTTCAAATGCATCTTCTGTTCTTTCTTCTACCCTTCCCCTTTTGTATCCTACATGTGCAGCATTGTACTGTTTGAACTCATCCCACGGTTCTTGAACATTCTCATCCACACTTGTCTTCTTTTCTTTTCCCTACACTTTTCGGGTCTGGAATTCTCTCCCGACATTTCTTCAAGCTTGCTCGTTGTTTTCTAAGCCTTGTCCTGTGTGCAGTTTCCTGAGGGTCACATCACAGGCATGCTTCATGTCTATCCCTGATGACCTACTTCCTCCAAATAGGCTGATGTCATTATGGCCCATTCACTATGAACTCACCTAAGGATTAATCCACTTGATGAGGTCAGCATGCTCATGATCCGATTACCTGTCTGGGTCTCACCTCTGAAAATTGCTGCATCAAGCCCTCAATGCATGAGTCTTTGGGGGAATGCTTCATATATAACGCACAACATTCCAACTCCAGTTCTCAAAGACTCATTTCCATTTCATAATGCAAAACGTATTTTTAGTCCATCTCCTTTGGTCCCTAAAATCTCAACAATTCCAACATTATACAAAGTCCAGGTTCGATGTCACTTCTGAGAGTCAAGGCAACTCTTAGCTTTGAACACAGCAAAAAATCATAAAACAAGTTGCATTGGCCCATGATACAATGGCACAGAGTAGACTTCTCCATTCCCAAAGGGAGGAATAGGGAATAGAAAGGAATTGTACCAAAGCAAGACCCAAACCCAGTAGTACAAACGTCCAATCCCATAGCCATATGTACAGCATCCAAGGCACATGGTAATGACAGGTACACTCCAGAGGGCTCAGGGAGCCCCCTCACCCCCATGGCCTTGCTGGCTGCAGCCCACAGGGCCTCTCTCTAGGGCTGGCTTCACTGGATACTTGATGCTTGTGGTTTTCTTTTGTAGGACATTTCACATTCCTGCCATCTCTAGCTTCCTGGGATTTCCATTATACAGCTTCGGGCCTCGCTCCCATAGCCTCAAACATTGACCCCTCAGGGGCTCCTGGCAGGGATTCTGACCCCTGTCACACATTGCCTGGCCTTCTGACCTTCCTTTCAAATCTCAAGAGAAACCTCCATGACCTGGTAATGCTGGTTTAGATGTTAAATGGCCCCTGAAGGTTCATGCATTAAAATCTTGGTCCCTCGTGTCTTAGCTACTTTCTGTGTCACTGGGACAAAATACCCAACACCCATAATTTAAGGGTGGAAAGGTTTATTTTGGCTCACAGTTTATAGAGGTTTCAGTCCATAGTGGGCTGGCTCCAAGGCAGGGCTGCATGGTAGGGCTCCATGGCGGAGAGGCATGGCAAAGGAATAGCTGCTCAAGGTATGATGGACAGGAAGCAGAGAGACCAAGGGAAGAGCTGCGGAGGGAGATAAACCCTTCTGGGCCACACCTCCAGCGATCCACCTCTTCTGACCAGACTCCACCACTGAATAGCAAGTGTACTGTAAGTCCCATAATCCAATCACCTCCCAAACTCTTGCCTCTGAGTGCATAAGCCTCTCGAAGGACGTCCGTATATAAACCATGACCTCAGGCTGGCACTACTGGGAGATGGAGCCCTGTTGGAGGTCCTTAGATCATTGGAAGTACGCCCCAGAATGGGACTGTGGGACCCCAGCCCACCATGTCTCTCATTCTCTTCCAGGCTTGCAGTCTACATGGTCTGCTCTGCCACTCACAGTGGCCTGATGTGCCCCCCTCACGAGAGGCACAGAGACATGGAGTTGGCTGATCTTGTACTGCAACCTCCAGAAGCATGAGCTAAATAAACCTTTTTCTTTATAATTTAATTCTCTTGGAGATTTTAGTGTAGTAACATGAAGACTGTTAAAACAGCTAGTAAAGACCACAACAAAATATCATCCTCAGTCTTTAGAAATAACCTCAGGAAAAGATGGCATGTAAGTGAAGGACAATGGCTGTTTAACCGAAAACTCTAGAAGCCCCTCCACAGACATCCACAATTGCCTCTATTTTATGTCTTAGGCTCTAAGGGCATGTGCTTTCTGGTGAAACCGAGTTTTTGAGTGAATCTTTTGTCACTTGTTTAAAAGCATCACGACCATGAAGGAAGCCTGAATCCAGACATGGGGACATGAGTAAGCATTAGGCACCTAAGAAGAGACCCTTTTAAACCCTCTTTGCACTACTCATTTAGAAACAAAGGCTGACCGTCAAACAGGGTGAAGGGTGCAGGAGTAGCTGGCAGAGACCAAAGCAGCAAGGAGATGGGGGGACAGTGGGGAATGGGGGGTACCAATTAAGGCTAAGTCACCCTGCTGGGGCAGTACAGTCCTCCAGCAGCCCGTCCGAACCAGGCGGTCTCGGTCAATCCCAAGGTAACACTAACGGGGGGCCTGGCCTGAGTAGTCAGAGAGCGCAGCTCCAGGCTTCTCCTAGCCTCAGGAATGGGAGGGGTGACGGGACCCCAGCTTCTCAAGTCACCCAGGGCACAATGCAGCTGGCCCAGAAAAAGGAGACTTTTCTGGGAATTCGAACCAGGCCTTTAGATACCTGAAAAGAGAAAAGCTGTGACGATCTCCCGCAATGCACACACATACACTTGCCCGGGACTCCCTCTCCAGGATGACTGACCGAGCCACCTTTGTGCCATCACGTGACAAATACAGAGAATGATGACTTCAGCAGATGGTTGCCCCGGTGCCCAGGCTCTAGAACTCTGTGGCTGGTTTTCACTGGGCACATCCACTGGGATTGAAGTCAGTTTTGACTTCTTAGGACAGTGATAACCATCCTGGGTACAAAAGGCTCCGATGCTCGGGTACCGCCATGGGCAATTCAATGAACAAAGACGACTGGGAAGCTATGCCAGACCCAGCTGTTGATGAAGAGAGAGCAAGGGAGGTCCCATGTGACCCTTTACCCGATCTGAACGTGGATTCGAGAGAGGCTGGGGAAAGGTATGGTGACCAAGCCATGTGTCAAGACCCAGGCTCCCAGGAGATGCAGCAACCAGAGGCCCAAAACCAGTGCAAGGCCGAGGACAAAGGCAACAATGACCTTGCCAGGCTCTCCTTCCCCAGAAAGCTTTGGAGGGTGGTGGAGAATGATGCATTCCAGTCTGTCGGCTGGAATGATGACGGAGACGCTGTGGTCATCGAGGTGGACCTTTTCCAGAGGGAGATTCTTAGCCAGACAGACCCAGGGAGGATTTTTGAAACAGGCAGTTTGAAGAGTTTCATTCGCCAGCTTCGCCTCTATGGCTTCAGATGGATACGCCCACACGACTCCGAGGCTCAGTCCTGGGGGGACAAGAGAATGATGGTAAAGTAGCAAGTATCTCTATTATGTGTGTTCCCTGCTACTCACCCTCTTCATAGGCTCCCCAGATGAATCACCAGTATACTGCAGGGGCTGACTTTCTGAGGTTAACGTTTTAGCGTTAGATGCTAAACCAGATGAAAGATTAAACTTTGAAAGTCTAGGCTTTGCTGTTAAACCAGAGCCCCTGTAGAGACCATCTCCAGGCAAGAATAAAGACTCTGAGAGGGAAGTCAGTGGCATACAGGTGTACTGGCATTACAGTAAAGCCTTGGATGGTGAGTAACTCGTTCTGCAAGTGTTCTGCAGGACAAGCAAGCACTTCTGATAAATCCTAACTTGATAAATGAGTGATACCTTGAAATATGAGTAGTTCATGATGCCAAATATCACATGACCATAAATGAGCCAATGGTTCCTCTCTCTCCCTCTCTCACTGCGGAATTGTGGGTGAGCATCTCCCAAAAACAAGGGGTTACAGAGGAGATCTCCTCTGCAGAAGAGGAGAAAAGGTAGAGGAATCCCTCACTTCCAATCAGACTAGGGAGACGTGTGAAGCACGGGAAACACTGCAAAACTGTGTAGAAAAGCACCACCCAAACAAGGGTGTAGCAGTGCGAGCAATCAGTCTGTTTAACAACAATGCAACGTCCCATTTCCATGAAGCCTTCAAAAGGAGGCAAGACAGGCGTCACTGGCTAGGTTCCTTGTTGAAGGTGCACGAGAAGAAAGATTGCACTGAGCCGATAGGTAGCAGTGATTCTGTCAGTGGTAGTGAAAGCTGCCCTATACGATAGTCCTCCTCTCTCCCGTCTCCCTCAAACCGGCACGAAGGTTTTCAAAAGTAAGTGAAGGTTAATTCATTTTTCTTTACATTTTCTACTGTTTATTATTTTGTATTACAGTATTATAATCATATGCATATTTTGGGTTATAGAATGAATCACTGAATCTCCATTATTTCTTTTGGGGAAATTTGCTTTGATATACAGTACGAGTGTTTTGGACTACAAGCATGTTTCCAGAACACATTATGCTCACAAACCAAGGTTTTACTGTACCATTAGGAAGCCATCTTGTAGGGTACAGTGACCCTTGCCAGCAATGAGTTATGTTCTCCATTGCTAAACAGAACATTTATTTTTCTCGGGGGGAGGTGTACATTTTATCCCAGCATGGCTGAAATACTTTGATTTCAGATCTACTACAACTCTAATTTTCAGAGAGATAAGCCAGAGCTCCTTGAGAATATTTGGAGAAAAGGAGACCTCAGAAACCCTGCTTGGCAGGGGACCTGTGTACCAACTCTACTCAAAAAGCCTGCTTGGCAAGGGACTGATGCCCCGAATCCAAAGAAAAAGAAGCTGGTAGCTACCAGACACTCCCCACGATTCCATAAGGCAGGCTGCAGGAAGTCCCAGAGGGAAGCCGCGGATGATCAGGGACCCAGAGGCCCCCAGCCCACTGTGTTCTCTGGTATATGGGCTATGAAAAGTGTTGCTGGGCATGGCGTAGATAACCAGTCCCCTCAGGCGCCAAATGGCCTGAGCGGGGAGGCCACCACTAGGAATGTCATGTGTGCACCTTCGGCGGCTGCCACAGTAAAAGGCGCAGGGGAAGAGCCCAGCAGTCCCTCAGCTTACCGTGACCACTGCGCTCTGATGTCTTTGTACAACGCTTGTTATTCCGTCGTGCTGACCGCCCTCTCTGCCAAGACCCCAGATGAGCACTCCGATGAGGATGAGCAGGAGGGCTCCTCGGATTACAAGTCTGTACTGTGTGAACAGGTGAAGGACAGTGCACCACAGTGAACTCGTGGCCCCACACCACCGTGAGTCACCATTTTCCAATAATGAACCTGTTTCCAGTCTTAATAAAGACAAGCAGAACCTCAGGGGCAAATAAACGATTGAAATGAGAACTGCATTTCTGTGTTTTCTTTCATACTAGCTGCGTGTCATGGCTTAGACACACTTTGGTTCCTGTTGTCCCGCACTCAGTGAAGGATTTTGCTAGGTGGTTTTAAGGACAAGACTAAGAAGATCTGGTCCTCTGGGACTTGGCTACCGCTCAGGAGACAGACAAGCCTGGCTCTTGTCCCGGGGGTATCACATCACACTATTCAGCTGTCTTTGTGTGCGTGAGCATACGTGCGTGTATGTGTGTGTGCATACGTGTAGTGTTACTCGGGATCCAACCCAGGTTCTTCACACCAACCTACATTCCCATCCCTTTTATATTTTGAGACAGGGTCACGCTAAATTGCTTAGGCTAGGCTCCAACTTGCAATCCTCCTGCCTCAGCCTCCCCGAGTGGTGGGATTTCAGCGTGCGCCACCAAGTCCAGCTGATTATGGCATCTTGAAACAGGAGATTCCTCCCTCATGGCTCCCCTGCCTGCAATGTTGTCCGAAGTTTTTCATCAGTAGCAGATGCTCAACATCCGGCATCCCTGCAGAGGCATACCTAAAAGTCAGGCCATCCTCCTGCCAGGGATGGGCAACTACTACCTCCTGGTTCTCTTGAGCCAGGTCATTCCAGTCCTCCTCAAGAGAGAAGCCCCTAATATTCATGGGCTCCAACCAGTAGAAGATACTAAGAAAGCGATGAAAACATGGTTACAGAATAAACATGACCTATCTCTTTTCAAGACAACTTCACTCTATCAGAGCAGTATTTAGGACCATTTGTTAGGTGCAAAATAGCTACATAATGCAGGCTTCACGAACCCAAGGACACTTTCTCCTAGGAGCGAGAGTAGTGTGAAAGGTCAGATGGCTGCTCTGATTCTACATCTGATGTTCTACTCACCCTAGAAGTGTCAGGTGATAAATGCTGGTCACTCTCCAGCAAAATCCAGTGCCTGGTCTCAGACTACCCAAAATCTCCCCTGGATGTGCTCATATGCTCCTCGATTTTGACTAAAACAAAAGGAGAGAGAAACACACAAAAGAGCCCCGAACACCAAGGATCAGCACGGACACATTTATTTGTACAACGTGCAAAGTAGCAGACCAAAGTTTGTGGCAACAACAAGACACTTCCGGGTGCTAAAAGTCAAGGTACTTGAGATACTGTCCTTGAGCCCAAAAAGACACCCTGAAGGAAAGTCCTGCCCCCCACTCCCTTCACCTGGGTGGAGAAGTCTGTGCCCGAGAACAGTACTTAGTGCACAGCACCGTGCAGGGCAGTGGCAATTCAGACCAAAGCTGATTTTCCCCGGTCTGCACCATGATGGAGGAGCTGGGCCTCGATTTAGCTGGCCTCTCGGCGACACTCCTCCCCCGAGCCCACACTGGTCACAGCTCGGGCTCTACAGGGATCAGGTGCTCTGGGATGTCCACCTGGAATATGTCCTTCCCCCCTCGCCTCGGGAAGGGCTGCAGTAGCCACCTGGGGTTGGAAACCACCGTCAGGTACTTCTGTGCCAGGTTGGTGAGTACAGCTTGATTTTCCAGCTCCACAACCTCCTCAGGGGCTAAGTCGTCTGGGCACTGCAACGTTTCCCCGACGTCAACGAGCCCTGGAAACACAGAGAAACACACAGCTGGGGGTCCCCCCATGAACCAAGGCCTGCCCGTGCGCCAAGCGTCCTCCGGGGCGACCACTGCTGGAGACCGAGACATCACCCAAAGGACACCAACAAGATCGGTTCTTCTCCCTGTGCCCTGGTCACGTGCCCAACTCTGCCCAGGAGTCTCAGGCCCGGCACAAAGAGGGCTCCAGAAATGAAGAGTGTCAGGCCTTGTCCTCAAGGAAGCCACATGAGGGAAGAGCGGCTCACAGCGAGACTGCTGAGGGGGTAGGGACAGATTGGGAGGGCAGCCGCCACTTCTGGGGCAACTACAGCTGATGAGACGGCCGAGCAGGTCGCCAAGTGACAGGTGGTGATGCGGGACCTCAGCCACCCAGGGATGAGTGGACTTGTCTTGGGAGCTATGGGCAATGGCATTGGGACAGGGCTGTGAAGCCAGGAAGGTGGCGGAACTCAGAGGTCACCCAATCGGCCGTGTGCCATGCTGCCTCCTGTGGACACTGCCAAGTGTGCATGAGTGTGCACAAACACACACACCTGCGTATACAGATGTGGCCCTGACAGAGCCTCCCAGATCACACAGAGGAACTGAAGTCCAGAGTAGAGAAAGGATTTCCTAGAGGTCGGGTGTGGAAGCCCAGCCCAGCGCTCCTTGGGGCCTGGAGGAGGGTGCGTCATGTATGGAAAGTGCAGCAGCCCAGCGCTCATTGTGGGCCTGGAGGAGGGTGCGCCGTGTATGGAAAGTGCAGCAGCCCAGCGTTCCTTGTGGGCCTGGAGGAGGGTGCGCCGTGTATGGAAAGTGCAGCAGCCCAGCGTTCCTTGTGGCCTGGAGGAGGGTGCGCCGTGTATGGAAAGTGCAGCAGCCCAGCGCTCCTTGTGGCCTGGAGGAGGGTGCGCTGTGTATGGAAAGTGCAGCAGCCCAGCGCTCCTTGTGGCCTGGAGGAGGGTGTGCCGTGTATGGAAAGTGCAGCTAACGCACCACCAACACACAGGCAAACAGAAGCCAGAAGGCCCCAGCACCCTCCCCAGGACAACTGTGGGAGTGGTCTGCACCACGCCTGGCGGATCTTCACTTACCAGCAATCACGCCTCGGCCGAACCTTTCCCCTTCCCGAAGCAAGGCCCGAATCTGTGCGGGGCTCATCCCCAGCCTCTCCACCAGCAGCTGCCACCAGCTGTCGTCTTCCCAGTCCCTGTGAGCAATGTGGATGGCGATAGTACAGTTCCTGTGGTTGCTCAGCAAGGGACGCCACCGAGTCTCCAGGGTTTTGACTCCGTTTAAAACAAAACCAGCGTAAGGCTGCCGGAAGGAAAGACAGCCAACTTTCATCTTCCTTGAGCTCCCTGGGCCTGAACACAGAAGCACAGCACACGCCACCTGTCAGGCAGCAGGCCCGGCCTTCCCACACGTCCCTGTGCTGTCAAGCCCCATGGACCTTCCACCTGTCACTGCGGCATCACAGCTACCCTGCCCCACAACACGCCCAACCAAGGGGCAGGGGTTTAGGTGACTGGCTCCATCCAGTGGGGTCTCTGGGAAGCTCACGGAGTAAGCTGGGGACAGCTAGAGGCAGGCACAGGCTGGACAGCACATGCTTGCTGTTATGACAGAGCCCTGGGGGGACCCAGAGGAGGGAGGGGCCCCGGCCTGGTCAGGGCTTCATAGCCAAGTGGGCTGGCTTTAGCACAGAAGGGGAGCCCCGGCTCTGCTGCTTTTTCTGGGGCCCATGTCACCCCTACCAACGCTCTCGGCTCCCTGGGGCTACCACCCCAAGTGCCGCAGGCTGCACTCTGTCTGGGTTGGACCTCGGGGTTGCTGAGCACAAATCCTTGGCATCCGGCCCCAGCTCATCTGTCAAGACGCTCTGATCTCCACTGGCCCCAGCAGTGTCTCCTCCAGACCCTGGTGGGTGCTACCCTCCTCGATTATCCCCCACACTGCCCTGGGCACGGGAAAAGAAATGATGGAACCAAGAGCGACGAGCCTAGGGCTCACGCACCTTCCCTGGGCAGGTCATGAGATGGTCACGATCTTCGGGTGACCAAACTTAACCCTCAAATGACCCAGTAGGGTCGTACCAGTGCTAGGTCTCCTGCAAGGCCTCGGTGACACAGCCCTGCCTAGGTCCCTCCCTCCTTTGGCTGTCTCTTGGGAGAGGGTGGCCTCCCCAGGTGGATGACTATGCCGTGCAGCGGGAGGAGACGGTCCCCTGCCAGGAGAGCTGCAGGCTTGAAGCCAGAACCTCAGCCCGGTCACAGCTGTCATGTGGCCTCAGCTTCCAGGAGGCTGTGAGGACAGGGAACAAGGTACAAAGAGCGGCCAGCCCATATGTGGCCGCTGGCAGGACAGTCCCACTGGAGGTTACTCAGCAGCGGTTACAGTAGCAAGCCCCGGGCCCTGTCCCTGCGCTGCTGTCCACCCGTGGGCTATGCCCTCTGTCTAGGTACAGCCTCCCTGCTCCTTCTGTCAGTACAGGAGCTCAAACTCCAATTATCACCTACGGTTTCAGGAAAACAGACAAGGTGCTGCTGTCAGGACAAGAGTGGCCTGCCCCCTCCCACCTGCACCCACAGATCCAGCTGTCAGCACCAGGTCTTCTGCCTTCCTGCCTCTCAGGGCGAGCTGTCTCAGCCACGCCTGCCCTTCCTCATGCTGGGGACCTGCCCCTCCGGCTCACCCCACGACCTCGGTCGTGCCTCTGGGTGCCCACACTCAGCATCGCTGCTCCCCCCTCCATGAGCAGACGGTTCTGCTTCCAGAGGAGGAGGGTGGTGCCGGCACTCTCTTCCTCACATCGAGACACTCCCATGAGGCCTCTCGGGCCTCCAGCTTCTGCCTTTCTCCGTAGTCTTGCCCAGCAGAGACCTCGGAAGAGCTGTCCCTGCAACAACGACCGGCTCTGGCCAGTTCTGTCTTCCTCTCACTTATGGCTAAGCAGCCCTGGCCGGGCTGGCCACCTTCCCTCCCTCTTTCCCAGACTTCCATGTTGCCCACTGGCCTGCTCTGGCTCGTACTGCACAGGCCACGCCTTCTTAGTCTCAGCCTTATGTGGCCAGGCCAACAGAGATGCAGGACCCCAGCTGCTGCCATCCCAGATCCACACAGGAACCTAGCAGGGTTGGGCCCCAGCACTTCTCTGCCCACCCAACCCTGCACCTCCACCACCAACTAAGCCACATGGCACTACCTCCCAAACCCACCCTGAATCTTGTCCCCTTCCAACATCTTCAGTCACCACCCCAGTCCAAGCTCCTACTGTCTGCTGCCTTCTCAAGCCCTGGGCACGTGTCCACGCCTCACTGAGAATGACCTTGCTACAGGAGCAAGCACTTCATGTCACTGCAGGGCCCACAAGATCCCTGTGATCTAGCTCCCCGTCCCAGCCATCTGCTCTCTTCTCCCCTTTAGTCACCATGCCCTGCAGCCATACAGGCCTTCCTTCCACCAGGAACATGCTGTGTTCACTCCTACCCCAGGGCCTTTGTAAGGGATTAAGGGGTGTACTGTGTCCCCTTAAAATTCCTATGTCCTCTTGCTTACCTTCAGCACTTGAGAATGTGAGCTTACATATGAAGAAGGGAACTCTAGAAAGGTAATCAAGTCAAAACAAAGTCATTCGGGCAGCACACATGCAGTATGAGGGGGAATTTAGAGTTGGACATGCACCCCAGGAGAACGTCAGGAGAACATGGAGGCAGAGAGAAGGGTGACATTCGTCCCAGTCAAGGATTGCCAAAGACCAAACGCTACAAGAGCGGGGCGGAGCGAATTATCTCTCACAGCCCACAGAAGAAACAGACCCGGAGGGCTGACATCTTGGATCCTGACTTCCAGCCCACAAAATGTGACAGAGTATATTCCTGTTCTTTAAGCCACTTTATTATGGCTACCACCTGGGCAAAACACACAAGCATAGGCTGTTCCCTGAACATCTCCGCAGGGTAGAGCCTGACTTTTCCTACTGAATGGCACATCAAGCACACTCTTTCTGCATGTACATCTTCATCTGCCTTACTCTCCACTGCCTCTGTGGTGCCCCTGCTGGGCTGTCCCATAATTTGTCCAACCCCTGTTCTGCTGAAGTGTCTCCTTACTCTGATTTGCAGAGCTTATGAAGGAGGGGGACTACTGTCCTAAGGCCTTGCCATTTCCATTTCTACTACTGGAGTATGTCAGCAGAAGGTTCGCCTGCTTTTTACTGGGTTTCTTAGCCAACAATTTTCTCACCACTTCCACAAAACCATCCCTATCAAACTTGAGCTGTGGGGGCAGAGCGCCTCCTAGTGAGTAAGGATGCATCTGTATAGGCAAGAAGGGAGAGCCCTGTCCTGCCTGGTGTGGCAGTGTACCTGCTTTGTGCCTTGAGGACTATTCTGCCCGTCTCAGCTTCTTCACCTGCACAAGAGCAAGAGAGACAGGAGAAAAGGTCAAGTGCAAGATAGTAGTGTTGGCAAGTCGCACTGGGAAGGCCTTCCCTACTCAGCAAGCAATGGAGACCAAGATCTAGGGGGTCGGTCTCATGGGAACCCACCTGAGCCCCTCACTCAGGGTTTGGCTCTGCTGATCCTGGCAGTGGAACCCGGTCCCCTGCCTATCGAGGGCCACCTGATGCACCACCCAGCAAGGCAGAAAATGAGTTCAGTAACAGGCCACCTTCTTAGGTCGGGTATGCAGGATCCAGGAAGAGGAGAAAGAGACATCTCCCCTCACGTGGTCACAGGGCAAATGTCTGGAAGTCCGAGTATATTCGCCCTTGATTTAATTCGGGGTAGAACACGCTGGGCGCGGTGCCTCACCAGAGCTGAACACTCCCAAATCCCGGGGGCTCACGAGTTCGAAGCCTAAGGGCAAGGTGGGGCGGTGCAGGTGGAACACCCCACAACGGCTTCCCCAGGCAGACTAAGGGCACGGACACTCATAGGAGGAGACGGCGTGAGAGGTCGGCAGGAGGTGGGAGCCGTCCAGGGCGCCCTCCGGACCGGGCCGGCCACCGTGACAGCCCAGCCCCGGGGCGCCTCCGCAGCGGGCGGAGGACACAGCCCTGGCGGCACAGGCACTGGCTCCCTCAGGCCTCACCGGGTCTCTCGGCCCCCGCACTCACGCGCACTGCGCCGATTCAGACTCCAGGCAGTGGCCAGGACTGTCCTCCGCCAGCCAGGGTCCTGCAGACGGGGCCAGAGCGCGGACGATGGGCTCTGGCGCCCTCGTGAGGCAATCAGCCTGCAGCGGAGCGCGATCGGCCCGCGCCGCAGCTGTGCCGCCCCTGCTGAAGCCTGCGGGAAGGGTACCGCCCTTGTTGAAGCCTGCGGGGAAGGGTGCCGCCCCTGCTGTAGCCTGCGGGGAAGGGCAGGTCGGCAGCCGCACCTCGCAGGAATTACCTCCCGGGTTCGTCCCAGATCTCCGCGGCCCCTTTTAGGAGGGGCTACGCAGGCACGTACACGCATGCGGGCCCGCCCCCACGTACGCGGGTACGTCCCATGCACGTACGAAGCGCATGCCTACTCAGCCAATCAGCTCCACAGGCACGTAGGTACGCATGCGGGTGGGAGGCACGCACTTGCGTAAGCACGTACTTACGTCCGCCCCCACCGCTGGGAGATGGTCTTACGCTCACCAGGCCTTGTGGCTCGCCAGCCTGTCAGGCCAGCACCGGGGGTCAGGATTCCCGAGGCCGAGGCGGGAGGGGCAGGAGGAAAGGAACCAGAGGAGAAGGAAGAGGCGGGATGAGGCCAGCCTGCTGGCCTGTACGAGAAGGGGCTGCCTGCCAGCGAGGAGGCCGGGCTTGTAGAGGAAAGTTCCCAGGGAGGAGCAGGGGCGGGGCTGCGGGAGGAGCTGGGTGAGGCTGTGACTGGTGAAATTGGGGGCGAGGCGGCGGAGGAGCCTGGGCCGCGAGTTCGGTGGTAGGGTTGGGGGCGGGGCCCGAGCGTGGGATTGGATTAGGGCGGGGTGACAGTGTGAGGTCATCGTTGGGGGCGGGGCTTCGGTGAAGGATGAGCCAGTGGTGAGGTAGCTAGGGGGCGGGGCCTTGAGTTCTCGGGTGGGCAGGGCAGTGATTGCTGGTGTAAAGTTTGGGAAGTATTGAATATGAAGGAGCAGAGTGGGGCTGAGTGCTGATGTAAGAGTTGGGGTGGGGCTTGAGTGCCAAGGTTAATCTTGGGCGTGGCCGTGTGGGATCCGGACGGGCTGTGAGTGCTGAGGTGACATTTAGGGGTGGGGCTGAGTGATTAGTACTAGTGGAGGTCTCTTGGAGGGAAGCCAATGGGCTGATGGTAAGGTAGGCTTGGGGGCGGGGCTTGGGTTTATTAGGCAATTGGGCGGGCCTGAAGGAGGGGGCGGGGCTGCAAGTGCTGACGGTCGGGTTGGGGGCGGGGCCATGCGAGGAGCTGGGTGGAGCCCGAGTACGGAGGTGGAATTGTGGGCATAGATGTGGGGGAGCAGTGCGAACTGGGGTTGAATGGTTAATATTTGGGTTGGCCTGTGGGTGAAGCAGGATAGGCCGGGTCCTTGAGTTCTGTGACCTTTTGGGGATGGGGCAGGGACTGCTGACATTTACCCGGGATGGAGGAGAAGGGCAGGCTTGTGGCTGAGGAAGTCGGGATGGGCCAGGTTTAAGGAGGAGAAGGGTGGGGTTTTGGGTGAGGCGGTGGGGTGGGGCGGGTTTTAGGGTGGAGCAGGGCGGGGCTGAGTGCTGTGGCATGTTGGGGGTGGTGCCAGGCGGGCCGAAGTTGGCGAGATAGAATTAGGGGAGAAGCTGTGGGGTAGCAGGGCGGGGCTATGAATACTGTATTATAATTTGGGGCGGGGGTGGGGCGGGACCGAAGAGTGTGCTGTGGGATAGCAGGGCGGGACTGAACGCCAATATGGGAGTTTGGGAAGAGGCTCTGGCAGCTGGACTGGGCTGAACGT
>PVJO010030930.1:0-14894 GCA_004026905.1 Hystrix cristata
CCCTTTCCTTGTGCAGCAATGTAATTATTTTAGTCTCAAGAGTGCAGTTCTGGGGTGTGGTTTTCCATTGGGTACAAGCAGTTACAACATGAGGGGAATGTAGGTACCCCTTTTCCAGCCAACGATACAGCCCCAACTGGCCAAGTTTTTGGCCCTGACAAAGTGAAGTACATCTTTGTAGTAATTATCAAGCACTTACTAATGTCAGCCCAGTGCTAAGTTCTGGGACATAGCAGTGGTATGCACAGTCCTTTCCCTCCTGGAATTTAAAACCCGACACATGGAAAAGAGTTTGAACAAGCAATTACAAATTCAAGGACATGAAAGACCCCAGTGAGCCAGAAGACAAGGAGAAAGAGTAAGGCTTGAGACGGGAGAGGAGGAGGGCACGCAGGGCCTTATTAGGCATCCTGCAATGGATCTTTTCTAGAAGGCAATGGAAGCTGTCAAAGGGTTGTGTGACATCAAGTTGGTACACTGACAAGATCATTCAGGCTGCTATGGAAAAGAAAAGAAACTGGAATAAGCAGGGGGAGAGCTGAAGCAGCTATTTGGCCATTCCAGGGGGCGGTGATGGTGTGGCCTGGGCCCTGCTTGGGCAATGAAGGGGGAGAACATCCAGAGTTTCATGAGCTGATTTAGGATATAAAATTGATGGGACTCAACAATTGGAGATCTCTTGGGGCAAGGAGAGGGAGTACTCCTGCTGTGTCTGCAACTCCATTGTCACTTTCTATAGGGGTGCAGAAAATGAGGAAGACAAGATGATCGGTTCCTCACTCCTGGAGTCTGAGGAGCCCAGGACACATCAAAGTGGGGATGTTGAGTCAGGGAATGAGTTTATAGGGTTTGGAGCTCAGGAGAGACGTCTGGCTGGAAGTAGAAATGTGGGAAGGATTGACACATAGGTTTTAAATGAAGCTCTGTGTGTGTGTGTGTGTGTGTGTGTGTGTGTGTGTGTGTGTGTGAGATCACCTTGCGAGGCAGGTAGAGGAAGGAGGGTCCAGGCAAAAGCCCGGAGGAGCTCTGGTAGCAGAGGAGGAGCTGGCAAAAGAGGATGAAAAGGAATGGTCAGAAAGAAGAAACCAGGAAACCAGTGGCCTGGAGGCCAAGGGCAGAGTTGCCCAGGGAGAAGGGTAGGGGGCACTGTGAAGTGCTGCTGAGATGTGAAGTAAGATGAGGTCTGGGGACTTTGTCATGCAATGGTTTGAACAAACAGTTGACCTTCATATTCTTCAATAGCATGGTAGGAGCAAAAGCCACAAGGTCAGGGACAAATGAGTGGAGATGCTTTAGAAAAGTCACCTGGCGATGGGTGGAGGATAGATTGGAGGATGGATGGATTGAGCCTACAGGAATCCTTACAGGAATGCAGGTAAGAGATGCTAAAGTGCAAAAGCTTCACGCCTCATAATGATTCCAGAAACACGGGTCTCAACTCCAGCAGAGAAAAACCACTGGACACTTGGTCTAAGGTGACTGTTCCAGAAGCAAAGGAGAAAGTGAGTGGGAGCTAGAAGGAGTCATCCAGGATTCCCATAGGGACTAGGAGCCAGCCACTCCTGGAAGAACCATGTCCCCTGCATGTTCCTGCTCCCACACACTCCTAGGAGGCCCTGAGGATTGGTTCAGGAGCAAACCCAATTGAACAAAAGTGAGGAAGTGTTGTGACTTGGGTTAGGGGAACTGGTCTCTGAGGCAGAAAACCAGTGATTAAAAGTCCAGCTTTACCACCTGCACTCTGGGTCATGCATATTTCTAAACATTTCTGGAGATTAAGACAGTCTGTTTTCATAAATGTCATAGTATGAAAATATGCGTGGATTAGGGTGGAGAAAATGTGGAATTTGGACATTCGGGTTCATCAAGTTTTCTATTCTGGGTGCAAACCTTCCAGTTAGGAGCAGGCCTTTCTAGGATCCCTGCGGGAAGAAAGGAACAGTCCCAACCAACTGCCCGGAGGTGGAGATGTGTGGGCAGTCTCTCCAGTGGAGTGGGCTGGGACCAGCACCTGAGTGGATGACTCCTCAGGGAGCCTGAACGTCCCAGTGGCTGGGAGCTCAGCATGGATCTGTCTGTCCAGCCAGCCCTAGGGGCTATTCTCCATCAAGGGCCTGATCTGCATCCAGCTAGCTGCATCTCACCTCCTTCTCTCTGGCCACTCTCACAGCAGCCCTCTCCCCAGGTGGGGCTGTCAGAGGTGAATGGTAGACTGAAAGAGAGCTGGCAAAGTAAACAAGACTATTAACACCCACGTGCCAATGTCCGCTGGTATTCAGAGCCCAGCCCTGAACCAAGCTGGTGATGCCACACCCCACACCGCAGCAATCCCCTGTCCCGCAGCCAAAGGTCCAGAGGCCCCGCTCCACTGAGGCTGTGCAGTGCGGATAGAGTGACGGCCCCTGTTGGTAAGCTGCCCTGCTGGAGCCAGAGAGGCTCTTGGCCCTCCCTGGATCCTGAAGTCCACAAGACGCTTCCCTGGGCAGGTGACATCCCTTCCTGGACCCTCAGTGCGGGAGAGACTTTCCTGGGGTGGTGCTCTGCTCTGAACGCAGACCGGGGAGGCAGGAGGGGTCAGAGGCTGATGCTTGCTTGGGGCGTGGTGTGAAGCTTGTGAGATTCCCAGGAAGACACTGGGTCTTGCTTACTCCCTTTGGATTTGAAGGGCAGATCGCAGCTCACACACACAGAATACAAAGGGGACTGGGTGAGAGAAAGACCAGCCACTTAGCAAGCATACCTGTGGGATCCTCCTGGGGAGTAGAGGAGCAGATGTACACCACTTCTTCCCCCAGGGTCTTCTCTGGCCCTGCTACCAGGGAGTGGGGTGTGCCTGGTCCAGCATATCTTGGCTCTGGAAGGTCCAGGGAAGAATTTTTGTGCCTACTGCCTGCCAGGCATACCAGCCCATCTCCACGGGACGCCCTGCCCAGAAGGAAATGGGCTGGCTGCAGGTTATGTTGATATCTGTGCCGAGTCTCCATGGCCACCCTGGGCGTGGTGGAGAGATGGGGCTCTGGGCTCTACCTTTAGTAGCTAAGCAACTGTGGGCAAGTTATTCATCTTCTCTGGGTTTTCAGTTTCTCATCAAAAAACTGGACTAAAAGTACCTTTGCTGCAATGGTCATGGTACTCCACGCCTGCATAATGGGTGGGAAAGAGCACTGGATTTAGATCAGGGCATCCAATCCAGGCTCAGGCTCTTTCTTTGCCTTGGTTTCCTCCTCTGTACAGTGGAGGGCCGAGGAGGACTGACCTAGGGGACTGCTATGGTCCAGTGGGGCGTTCTCTGACCACTTCTGATCTAGTCCCTTTTGCTGTTCTGCCACCAGATGGGATTGGCCCCAAGAAGAGGAAAAGGGGGAACACAGCTTGGGTGGATGGGTCTGACAATCCTGTTTAGTTCTCTGGTCCTTCTGGGATGGCACCAACAAGAACAGTCTTCTGGGCTTGCCGAGGAAGTGGCACTTCCTCCCTGGGCCCACCAGTGCCCGGTGTCCAGGCTGGGTATTGGCCAGCCGGTCGGACTCTCAGACTCAGAGTCTCTGGGAGGGGGAATCACACTGTCAGACTCTGCTGTCACACTGGGCGTCTGAGCCGTGGTTTACCCTCCACCAGCTAGAGATCAAGAGCTCCTGGGCTTCCCTCTTGAGGGGTGACTAAAGCTGTCTCTCCAGGTGCATCTCCTAGTCATGCTGGAGAAACGAGTGGATATGGAGGAAGAGGCTTGTATTGGAGCCTCCTTTTAAACTTACCAGCTGGGTGCCATTAGTCAGAACTTTTAACCCCTTGAAGAATGTGGTTGGTTTAGGACATGAAAAATGATGGTATTAAATAAAGCAACATTTGTGAACTTGAATAGCAAGATGCCTGGCCCCCGGTAGGTGCTCAGAACATGCTATGTAAACCTGAACCTAGATGTGGTGCATTAATGGGCATCTTTAACAGAAGAGCAAAGACATTGATTCCTGCAGCCCTTCAGGACCATCAGGAAGGGTCAAGACCCTGAGTTGGTCATCTCAAACCAAAGGCAGTCCTTTTGCTTATCTGTGCGGTATAAACATCCTTGTCTCCCATGTGCTGGGAGGAACACAGTTTGAGAAGCGTGGCTCTGATAAGTCCCCCAGTCAATGGCTTCATGCCACTCCCAGCTGTAAATGGCGGTCGCCTAGCAACAGTGTGCCCCTCTGAGCTGCAGGCTGGCGCGGGCAGGAGGCATTCTGTAGGTGTGAGGTGGACAGCTCAGCTCACTCCTTCCTCAACTGCCACGAGCTGCTCATGAGAGAATGGTATTCCTGCCGTCAGTCTCCCAGCAAAATAAACCCGGCCCAGGAGGAGGGAGTGACAGCAGGTGACAGCAGACATCATGGTTGACCTAGAATTTCAGCCCCCACATCCTGGTGCTCCATGACTGGGCCTCTCCAGGCATCAGCATCCAGCCCTTTGCCCCTCTACCCTGCCCTCTAAGAGATAAGTCCCAGCATCTTACCCCACCTATTCCATGGAGTTCCTCTCTGGAGAGGCCACAGGGTCAGCCTGATGGAGTCAGTTGTCAGTAGTGTGTCCTGGGGGTGGGTGGACTTTTGCCTTGTCTGATGCAGCAGAGATGGAGCCCTCTGCATGGAGCCCACTTCCCTGAGAGCTCTGGCTCCTGGGACTACTGAATCTCAGCCTTGGCTGCACATCCAATCTTTAAAACCAACCAGCAGAGCTGGAGTTTGCTCAGGAGTACGGCACTTGCATGGCGCATGGGAGGCCCTGGGTTCCAACCCCAGCACCACAAAAAACAAAATGATGGCCTGATGCCTAAGTTCCACCTGAGACTGACCAAATCAGAGCCTCAGGGTGAAGCCTGGGCACAGGCATGTTTTAAAATACTCCCTACATGGTTCCAACTTTCAGCCAGTGTTGCAGCTGCTGTGGGGAATAATAATGGTGGGACCTTGGGGAAGAGCTATGACCTATGATCCCCAGTGCTCTCTCTTGTCCCCATCATGCTTCATGCTACTGGGCAGAGTGCGTCTCTTTTTCCTCAGTTCTCTATCCTAAAACAGGATTTTTACTCCTTTTGCCTGTTCTTGTCTGTTCCGTGAGTCTATCTTTTCTATAGTAACTATGGTCTCTTTTCTTTATTCTGATTTTCATTCATTAATTGGGTCATCCAGTGCTAATGAACACCTGTGTGGTCAGGCGCTGGCTAGCTGCGGGGCACAGAGTCAGGGTCAAGGCAGGCCAGGTGCCCTCTCCCAGGGAGAGGCACCCTTCCCTTCTACTTGGATTTATCCTCTTGATCTTTCTCTTGTTGTTAATTAAGGATGTTGTATTCAAAAATTGTAGGTTTCTTTTCCCCTGGAACTACATTATTGGCCCCTTCTTCATTTCATCTTATTTCTTCACTCCTTAACAACAATCTCCTTGTCCTTAGTCTCTTGATTCTAAGCAAACCCTTCATCACGGGTAGCTGAATCAGGCCAGGTGCTGGTATTGGACATTGTTGTGCTCGTGTGTGCCTAGGCCTGTGCCTGAAAATAGGCACTGTGGGTACTTGTCCAAGGTGACAGACTACTGGTGCATGCTCCACATCACGTTGTTACAGCTCACCCAGGCACCAGGGAAGAGGACATTTGACGTACGCTGTCACAGTCGTTAAAAATTTTCCCTGTCCTTACCTCTCTTACCACAGCTCAGAGCCATTTGCAGACATTTCTTCTAGTCATTCTCTAGCACAAGGAATTGGGGCTAGCTGTGTCTTTAACCAGAAGGAGAAGCAAACCTATTTTTTTATTATTCTCACAGTCTAGGGATTTCTTTGTAGGTCTACTACATAGTGGCTTTCAATTTTTTTTTTACTGTGACCTGCATTAAGAAATAAATATTGCATTACTATAGGTAACTGAAAAATTTCCCCCGAATTTATCACTTACCTTTATTAAACTCAATGCCCTGAGATATTTGAAATTTTATTTTATTTCTTTAAATGGGCTGATAATTTACCAAATTAGATTCACGGATAATAATTATGATATCCCAAAACGGGATAATCGGTCTGACCCACAGTTTGAAAACCCGCCTCTTCCAAGGCTGGTATGGCTTTAATCCACACAGGCCTCGAGCCCGAGGCTTGGTCTGGCATCTCCTTGTGGATACTTGGAAAGCAGCTTTTTCAGTCCGAAAATGTCTTCTGAGCAAGGCAGCACTGCCACCCCACGAGGCATGAATTCCATGGTGCCGTGTCTTTCTCATAAGGCGCACCTACTGACTATTGCCAAAATCCAGAAAGCAGCATCTGCCCTCTCTAGGACCTGTTCCTCTGGCACATTTGTAGCAAAACTTAGAAAACGAAAGTTCATGGACAAATGATGGAATGTGTCTGTGGCTTAGATGACTGCTTTTCACCTTGTTTTCTCACCTGCTCATAGATGGCATAAACAGCAGGTGCCAATCAAGCTAACATATGTAAAGGGTGCACCACAGCGCCTGGCCGAGTGCCCAGGAAATGATGCTGTCCCCGCTTTGCTAGGACTCAAAACATTGCTACCTGAAAGGTGGCTCAGGCCTATAACAAAATGCTTCTCAGAGATTGAAAGAAATGTTTAAAGTCATTTCTCAGTTGTTCTAAATGTAAAGAGGTGAGAGGAGGGTGTGTAACCAGCCCGGGGCCATGGGGAGCATGAAGAGAAGTGGTCAGAGACAGGAGTGAGCACATGGGGGTAGGCCAGGCTGCCCTTCCTCCCACCGCATTGTGCTTCTTGGCCCCCTCACTTGCCTCAGCATATGGGGACCTGCGGCTGGTTGGTTCAGACAAGCAGGCTCAGTGACGCTTTTCAGGGTTGCTGGTGGCACAGAACTGTGGACCCCTGACATCCTTAACAGTGGGATAGTGATTTTAGACTTGTAGACGGTTTAGTGAAGCTGACCTGCATCTAGGAGCTCAAATGGCCCCTGCAGACCTTGGCCTTGTGCACACTTTCTTCTTTCTTTCCCGTGAGTGTCATCTTCTTCCTGACCCTGGGACCAGTCACTGGCCGGTGGGCATGGCCCAAGACGCTCATGCAGCCCTGGGGTCAGTGGTCCCTCACATCACATTTTTCTTAGCAGATGAGGAAGACAACATCCTAAAATCAGGAGTCTCTGAATAAAGAGCCGCCTGCTTACACTTCACTTTAGACTCAAGGCAACAGAGCTACAACTGTGATTTTAAAAATAGGAGGACAATGTCCAGATCAGCCGGGAGGTCAAGATCTTCCCTGGGTAACAGGGACCAGCTCAGGACCCCCAGCCGGATCCCAGCTGGCTGAGACAGGGGTGGTCAAAGATGAGTACAACTTAGATATATCTGTGCATATTAGCCAAGGCAATTATTCTTTGATATTTGTGGGGAGGAGTTGTAAATTTCACCCTCAAGGGCATTTTGTCACTCAGCCTTTAAATTCCAGCTTGGTCTGCTCAGCTTAGACCTGGCCCAGCATTCCTGACTTCGTGTGCCCAAAGTAAAGTGCTGAATGTGTCAGACTGGGTTCCACAGCTCACCTCTCTGCTTGCATCTCTCAATTCAACATGCAGACAATAAATGTGTGGTGTGTGCACTGGCCCCACACTTCTAGCCACCCACGGGTTTGGTGAGTGTGTGTGTGGACGGGGGATAGAAACAAGCCTCCTGTCTGATTCAAATCAGGGGACCCAGTGGCACTCCCAAGACACGGTAGGAACACATTTCAGGCCGAAAACTCCCATTTGGAGTTGGCTTTATAGTTTACAGTTGTGAACTTTTCTTCCCCCGTGTCTTTTATCTCCTGGCTCACAGCTCAGACAGCTGAAGCCAAGTTAAGGGATGAGCCCGAGTGCCCCGCGGCTGTGCTGGGTTTGCAATTCCAGACCAGTGCTGGGATTCCTGGGCCAGCACTCTTGCTGGAAGACCAGTCTCTGTCCCGCTAGCAATTCTCATGCACCCACCATGGAAGGTCACATGAAGACCTGGTCTCCTAGTGCCTATGCCTAGAACATGATCCCCATTTTGACTCTTCCGCCTAAATGTTAATATTTATCATTTACAGCCAACCACTGCCCCCTTTCAAAGGTGAACACAATAAAATTTATGACAGGTGCGCTATCAGTCCCAGAGGAGATAAAAGCAGGAGGAGGTGTGCTAACTCATCCATCGGAGGAAGGAAGCTGTTCGCCCAGAGGCCCGGGACACCTGAGCATCTGCCATGGGGCTGCGGCGGGGCGTTCTCCTTGAGGGGCAGCTGCTGCTGCTGCTGCTGGGGCAAGGTAAGTGTGCTTTCGCTCAGAGACAAGTGACAGCCCAGCCCTGCTCATGTCCTCTATTGCTTAGATAAGGAGTTTGGGAGAGGAGCGTGCCTGACTGAGTGAGAGAAAGCACAAAATGTCCAGTTCAAACACAATGACCCTGCTTAGTCTCTTGCTGGATGGGACAAGAGGTGGCCTGCGGAGTGACTGAGTGCCAGGTGCACTGATGTGCGGGGCAAGGGTAGGTCGTAGTGTGTGGGGGGGTCAAGTCAAAAGACCTGTTTGTGCCATATGGCCCTGGGAAAATTCTAGCTCCCTGGACCTTGATTTTTATCATCTTTAGAATGGAATCACTATTAAGCACACTTTGAGGTTTACGGTTAATATTTGTGGGCTTTGCTGATGGCTGAAAGAACAGAAGCAGCAGAATTCAGGACGACATATTCTAAAGGACTGCCCGCACTCTTCAGTTTTATGAAACAGCCTACTGAGTGTGGATTGAACTGCCTGGGTCACCCTGGCTTTGCATCCTCCCCTGTCCCCACACTAATGATTGGGAGCCTTTATGCATCAGCCATATTCCCTCTCTGCCCCTCTCCACCATCCCTGCTTCTCCCTTGGTTTAGGAAGGCAGAATCTTCTAAACTGAAAAAGGCCTTTCACCCTCTCCAGAGGAGGCCTGGGCCTGGACTGGGCAGGCAGAGGCGATGGAGGAAGTATGGGCAGAGGGCTGGCCTGCCTGGGGTCCTCCCTAGTCCTTCCGATCACTGGGTTAAGGCAGTGACCTTGGTGAACCTTGAGAGACAAATCGCACCAGCTATGCCTACTGCACAGGGCTATTGTGTTTTCCTGATTACTGAGGACGGCGAGGTGTTTTTCAAGGTTATTGATCATTTAAATTCCTCTTTTATAAAGCGCCCATTCAAGGCTATTCCTAATTTTTCTATAGGTGAGTCTTTTCCCATTGATTTTTTTAGGAATTTTCATGTATGCTGCATACTGCCTCTTTGGTGGCTTTGTGTGTGGCAAATGTCTTCTCCCACTCTAAAGCTTGTCTTTCCACTCTGTTTGTGGAGACTTTGAGAAACAAAATTCTAATTCTGTGGAAATAAGTAGAGACCATCCAACTGAGAACAGACAGAGGCTATTTATTCAGAGTTTGCTTGAGCAACCTATAATTTGCTTTGGTAGAGACCCAAAGGCAGGCAGGGAAGGGGAAAGATTTGAGTATGGTGGAAAAAAGGGAAGGCTTTGGGTCTGTTCCGATTGGAGGCTGTTCGCACAGGCAGCTGGAGATCAGCTAACCAGAAACGGGGCATCTTAAGTGATTCGCCTGGGCAGCATATTTGGTTTCTCTGGTTGGTACTGAATTAGAAGCAGGGGTGAAAAATCGGAACACTGGGGGCCATAACCAAGTCCTGATCATCTGGGCTGATGGCTGCAGAATTGTGGTTTGGCTTCCTAGACCGATTGCTGCAGATTTGGGGGCAGAGTTCTAATGTCATCTATGGTTTGGCCATTATCCGTTTGTATATTCTGTCAGGGTTCCTAAGTACAGTACATGAGTTTTACGCCTTTTTCTTTATGGATTGTGCTCTTTGTGTTTTAAGGTGTCCTCTCCTACCTTAAGGTCATGAAGATATCCAATATTTCCTTCTAAAAGCTTTCCGTATTTGCTGTTCTTATTTAGGTCAATCCCAATATATCTGGCATTGGTTTTTGTGACCAGTATAAAAGAGGAACCCAATTTTATATTTCCTATGCAGATCCTTAGCTTTCTCAGCAGTTTAAGTCGTGCTTCCCACTGTTGCAAAGAGCCTCCTGTTCTAGGTGAAGGATTCATACATGCCTTCGTCTCTCTGAGTCCATTTGCATTCCCTGCTAATAACTGTCTTCATTCTGGTAGCTTCACAGTAAGTTCTGTTATGTGCCAAAATAAGTCTCTGCATTTCTCCTTCTTCAGAAGTGTCTTGGCTTTAAATTTCCATGTAAGTTTAACTATCTACTTGTCGATTTCTCACGAAGAAAACCTGCTGGGATTTTGATAGAGATTGCTTTGAATTCTATGACACGAGCTGGGAAAAATAGATTTTGTTAGTCGAGGTTCTGTACATATTTTGTTAAATTTTTATTCCTAGGTACGTATTTTCTTGTTGCATGGCAAATGGATTTTATAAATTTTAATTTGAAAATGTTTGTTATAGGTGTTTAGACATAAAAGTGGTTTTTACATGTTGATTTTTGAACTCAACTAAGTTCTTAGAAATTTTAATTTATATTCTTTGGGACTTTCTGTATACACAATTCTGTTGATAGTGACATATCACTGCTTCCTTTTCAACCAGTTTACCTCTTAATTGTTTTTTTTTTGTACTTTTACTGTGCTAACTGATGTCATAGAAGTGATGGTTGGAAGCGTTCTTATTCTGAAGCTCAAAAGAAAAGTGTTCCATTGTTCGTCAGCAAGTATGGTGTAATAGGCTTTTTTGTACAACAGCTTAGGCATCCCTAATCAGAAAATTGAAAGTCTGAAATGTTTCAAAATCTTTTCGAGTTCAGAAACTTTTCAGATTTTGGAGCATTTCTGAGTGGTGAAATCTGAAACCCTTCTGGCTCCAGGTATTTCAGATCAGGGATATTCAGCCTGCACTCCTTATGAAACCAAGTCCTTTTGTATTCTTTATTTGCAAAGAAATTTAAAAAATTGTAAGTGGATGTTGAATTGTACCTGGTCCTTTTCCTGCATTTATTGAAATGATTGCACAATTTACTTCTTTAATCTGGTAATAGATATTGTAATGTAGAAATAACTCTTTTATTTTTCAGTCACTGCTTACTACTGTAGGTTCATTAGAGACTACACATTGCGTTTATTCATCCTGTCTCTTTCAATCTTTTACATCCAGAATAGTTCTTTAGGCTTTTCATTTGTTTTTCTTTTGTGTCAGTGAAAATTTGGGCGTGTGTGTGTACACGCACCTTAATATGGATTCATTCAAATAATTTCTTTATTGCTGGCACCAGATTAAACTCAGCAGAAATATAAGGTAGATCATATTGGATGCGTTGTGTTAGCAAACACAAGTGATGCTGGTAAATTCCCTTGGTGTTAAGTTGGATAATTTGGTTAAGGTGCCAGCTGCCAGAATTCTCCCTTGTAAAGGTACCTCCCTGCTGTGTGATTCATAAATTACTTATGGAAAGACATTGTGAGACCATGTGACTGTCCTTTTGCTCAGTGGTTTTAGCACCCATTGGTGATTCTTGCCTGAATTAGTACCATGGCGATTTCTTGTTTCTATTATTCCTTCTGTCTTCCGTCGTTAGTCGACTTTGCTCTATCAAAGAGACTCTCCGGCTTAGAACTATTTAATTGAACTCCCCCCTCCTTTTATGTCTTACTTTTTTCATATGAAGCGGATTTATCAATTCTTACTAATCAGTATGTTTGTTGTATTCTAGTCCTGTCGTTTTTCATTTTGGTGCCCAAGTTTTCAGAGGTTTGGCCAGTGAGAGGTGCTACAAGGTAATTCATGTGTCTTCATTACTTTTCAGGCACTTTTGAACTTTCCAGCACAATATATTCTAGGCTGACCTCAGATTTCCACTGTCCTACTCCCTGAAATTAGCTGTGTCTTCAGAGTTCTAATCGGTGAGGCACATTGTAGTTAGAAACCAAGGTCTAGGTGCTAGGGATATTTATTTCTCTTGGAGGGTTAGTATGTCTGGGCCTTCTTAGTGACAGAGCTAAGACATATAGTTTTGTTTGAAAAACACAATAAGTTCATGTAGATATCTTTAATTTTAGTTAGAATTAGGCTTTTTCATCTGCTTGTCTCATTTTATATATATTTTTTTTCTCTTTTTTTTTGGTGCTGGGGATCGTACTCAGGGCCTTCTGCTTGCAAGGCAAGCACTTTAACCACTGAGCTAAATCCCCAGCCTGTCTCATTTTATATTTGTCTTCTCCCACAGTTCAAATCTGAGTTACAAATGCATCAATAAATTTATTCATTTTCAAATCCTATAATACAACATAATATTGGAATTGCAATGAAAACAGCAGCCCTGATAACAAAGTTCTAATTTTCTTTGTTGTTCTTTGTACTTAGAATAGAGCCTGCTTGGGGTGTATAACCAAAATATTATGCTCAAAGTTACTTGAATGAATTCTTTTTTCTTTTGTTCTCTCTGTCGTAATTAGATAATTGACAGGCTTGTCTGTTTATATTCAGTTTAGTGTTTCTTGTTGATTTTACTTTGGTTTTTGAATATGTAAAATGTTAACACATTTCAAACATCAAAAGCATAAGAAAAGATGGATTCAGATAATTCCTGTCCCCTCCCCTAGCTTCCCATCCCCTTTCTACCATCCTGGAGGAAATCACTGCATTAGTTTCATAGGCTTTGTTTCTTTTTGAAAATATATACTGTTATTTTTCATTTACCTTAGAAGATTACCTACAATACACTTTTCGCATCTTGGTTGATCTGTATCACACTATGTTGGCGTTGGAGGTTTAGCTCAGTGGTAGAGTGCTTGCCTAGCAAGCACAAGGCCCTGAGTTTAATCCCCAGCACCCAGAAACAAAACAAACAAACAAAAAAACCAAACCAAAACAAAAAAATATAAAACACTGTGTTAAATTCGAAGGTCTTCATTTCTGGAGATGGAATTACCCATTATGAACCATATATTCCACCAGTCAGGTGGAATTCAGGTTGTCTCTAATATTTTGCTACTATAAATAATGCTGTCATGAACAACCATATACACATATCTCCTTCATGTTGTTGGACAAATAGCATAGAATACATTTTTGGGTCAAAGGGTGAACACACATATAGTTTTGTTACATATTACTAAATTTCTCTCCATAAAGACAGTACCATTTTGCACGCCCACCAGCAACTCGTGTGTGTGTGTGTGTGTGTGTGTGTGTGTGTGTGTGTATTCTACACGGCTTGTCAGCTGGAATTTTCGCGAATGTCACTGGTAAGAAATGGCATGTTAATTTTGATTTCTGTTATTACAAAAGAGGTTGAATATCTTTTAATATGTTTAAGGACTGTGTGTTGGCAGGGTACCAAAAAGCAACAGGGAATAAATGTTTCTCTACTAAGTTAGGTGGCGACCTTAGGAGGGATACATACTTATGTATAGGTATGTGTATCCACAGTAAGGAAGTGCCCACAGGTTTTTATTTTACTGGTATATTAATGAAGAATTAATGTTAAATTTTGTTAAATGTATTTTCAGCACTTCTGACAATAACCAGGTGCTTCTTTGCCTTTAGATTTATTATGTTGAATTATATTAATAGATTTGATAATACTGAACCATCCACACATTGCCTAACTTGGTTTGTTAACATTTGTTTAAGTCTTTACTTTTTTCTTACATGCTCATGAATGAGATTGACCTGTAATTTTCTTTTGTCCTATTGTCTTTGCTAGGTTTTGGTGGCAAGATTATAAATTAGCAAAAAATCAATTTGGGAATGTTTTCTAGAATAGTTTGTAGGAAGAATGCAATTTTCGCCCCCTTAGTGGTTGGCAGAACTTGCCAGTGAGGCCATCTAGGTCTGGAATATTATTTTCGGTAGATTTTTCAGATGATTCATGTTCTTTAATGGCTATAGAGTTAGCACGTTTAATTTTTTTTTTATTTCATTTTATTTTAAACCAAGAACATGTATTGGTACATTCTACATACAATGGTCACATTCATTACATTTATTCTGTACCTCTACATGATGTATCTTGGTTCTCCCCCCTCTCCCCCGCCCCTCCCATCTACTCCCTCCCTCCCTATTTACAGCAGGTTCACTCATCATTTTCCATATTTTCCCATTCCCCTCTTTCCCCTGTTGCCTTTCTGCTTTTCCCCTTCTTTCCTTCTAGTACTCCTCTCCTCTGCACACCATCCTCCTTTTATATAATATCTATTACACTTCTTTGTCCTTATTTACAGTTATGATTTCTCATATCAGAGAAACAATTTGATGTGTGCTCATGAGTGTCTGATTTATTGCACTTAAGAGTATGTTCTCAAGGAACATCCATTTATATATGAATGACTCTAGTTTGTCCTTTTTTATGGCAGTGTAGTACTCCATTGTGTAGAAAAACCACATCTTCTTCAGCCACTCGTTGGTTGTTGGGCATTTAGGTTGTTTCCAAGACTTAGCTATTACAAATTGTGTTGCTACGAGCATGGTGGTGCATATGTCCTTGTGGTACGACGATTTTAATTCTTCCGGGAAGATCCCCAGTAGGGGAATAGCTGGGTCAAATGGAACCTCCAGTTGTAGTTTTTTGAGGAATCTCCATATTGATTTCCACAGTGGCTGGACCAGTCTACATTCCCACCAACAGTGGAGGAGTGTTCCTTTTTCCCCACAGCTCCGCCAGCATTTGTTATTGTTTGATTTTTCCATATACACGGTTCTTTCTGGAGTGAGGTGGAATCTTAACGTTGTTTTGATTTGCATCTCTCGAATGACTAGTGATGTTGAACATTTCTTCATATATTTATTTGCCATTTTTATTTCTTCATCTGAGAAATGTTTATTCATTTCAGTTGCCCATTTTTGGATTGGGTCTTTAAATTTGGGAGGTTTAATTTTTTTGAGTTCTTTGTA